>JAJNNY010000145.1:0-23992 GCA_022453515.1 Astrocystis sublimbata | reverse complement strand
CGGCAGCGGAATAAGGTCTGGCTGCCGACTCATTTATGGCATGTGAAGCGAGCTCGGATGACTGAGCCTTCAAACCCTCTATGGGGGTTTTCGATCCCTACGACTCCCACCCAAAAGAACTACAGGCCAACTCATCGAGTTCAATGGCATAAAGGTGCCATGGCCTGGGATATGAGTTACATGAGCACCATTGGGATATTCGGGAAGGAAAACATTGTCCAGAATATACTGAAGGATATAGGCCTTACTCAAGAATCTTTGTGGGCCGAAAGAGGCGGACGTTGGAGGGCGGGTGTCGTACATTGGAGTGGGAACCTCAGCAGAAAAGTAAAGAACGCAACTCAACCCATCGGCCCAGCGACCATTATCTGGAATCCCTCAGAGGCGACGGAAAGTTCAGAAGCAGACAAGCCCCCACGACAACTTCTCATTCGAATCCATCCATCTGCGTTCTCCGAAACGTTCAACGAGCTGCTCAGACTTGTCAAAGCGTACAAGCCTCGACCGTACATACAAGACTTGCGACATGAGATTGGAAGTATAGATGTCACCGGGCCCGACGCAACAGAAGCCTTACTGGGCGTACTCAAGCCTTACGATTCGAGCTCAAAAGATTGGCACGCCTCAAGCTTCGAGGGCTTAGTAGGTTTACGAGATCCAGCATCTCTTCTCCTCGGCGCCTTGCTAGCATTCTCGATCGTCGATCCACGCCTGAAATACCCGCCTCGAAAAGTCCCGCCGCCCGACCCCGAAACAGACTACCTATCCCAGCGAAGGCTCTTAGAATCTATCGCCGTATTCCGCAAGGAAAGGGCCTCATCACCGTACCAACTCTTGACCGCGACGTCCGCTTCAAAGCCTCGAAACTGCCCTCTCAGAGATCTCTCAACCGTCGTCGCGGCAATGACAGGGCCAGGCACTCCTCTCGAACCAAGCAGTGCCGATCCTCCCATCCCCATCATGCTACTCGCCTCTCGCAACGGCGACGAGTCCTGGATCCAGGATCCTGGACGCTCCTTCTTCCGTGGAAGTGTGTCATACCTGTGTGGTATAGCCTGATGCATTACCCTTTGTCCACTGGTGGAAACCCGGCCTTCGGCGGCCTCGACGAGATCAGGCAGCTGGCCTTCGAGCGCGGCCAGCCCTGGTTCCCGGGCGACATGCCTGGAACGGATGCCGGGAATGCATGGGAGACGAGGGAGCGGGAAGCGAGACGGAAGGTCTGGGACGGCAAGGCCTAGGGGAAAGAGGGTAAATTGGGAGACGCTCGATCTCGGGGCCGGACGGAAAGGCGAGGTTGGGGTGGGTTGGAGCTGCGATTCGAGACGTTGTTTAGCCTTCCCCAGCCAGGGACGGAGTCTACACCTACACTTGCACCTCCTGGTAATGCTCCTAGTTCTGCGGATGGTGGCGAAGACCACGAGATGTCAGAAGTGACAGAACCCGACAAGGAGACAGAACTAGCCTCAAAAGAAACGGAGCCAACACCAGAACAAACGAGTCCCATACCAAGACCACAAAAACCGAAGAGAAGAAAGCCCAGCCGCCTCTGACAGACATCACATACCTCCCAAAGAGCATCTTCACATCCCTGACAGCAACAAGACCCGTCTTCCTCCCGCGCAACGCAACCATCACCGTACGGATAAAGCTAGTCGGCCGCGGCGTAGTAACGACCTGCGCACGCGTGTACCGCCTTCCCGACGCCGCACCATCCATCCCCAAACCTACAGATCCAGCGACCGAAGCCGAAGTGCCCGCGACCCAACAACACCCTCCCACCCACACCGCAGACCAGAGCTCTACCCCCCAACCTCCGAGAGCAATGGCTCGCGCAACAGCCTACGAAACACTCCAAATCCGGTCTGAAAAACGACAAGGACGCCCCAACTACCGAATCCCGCATCCAGTCCCTAGCCCAAACCCTCACAGCTCCACCCCCAAATTCAACTGCCTGCCTAGCACCAGGCGCAGGGACAGAATCCGGACTAGGAATCTTTGCATCCTTGTCGTCGTCTACACCCCCAGCCACAGCCCAAGACATAAACGGCCACCCCCTCTGCCCCGACGCAAAAGACCTCATCGGCTTCGTGACGGCGGATCCTTCAACCTCCGCGACGGCCGCGGCGAGGCGATCGCCAGCATCTCGGCGCTGATGGCGGCGGAGGAGCTGGGGCGATACGACCACCATCACCAGAACGAGAATGGGAAAGGGAAAGGCAAAGGGAAGAGAAAGGAGGGACTGCACACCAGCAGCACCCAGCAGCAAGACTCTGCGTCGTCCGCGAGGCCGGGCAGGCGATTGGGTGGCTTGCGCGGTGGGAGATTGTCTGAATCTCGAGTCTGGGACCTAACCTACCGACTTACTTAGGTAGTTCACGATCTCCCTCACTCATCCAGTCTAGGTAGCCAAGCGATTTGGTTCAGAGAACCCTCATATGCAGAGTGAAGTATGTAGCCATTGTCTATCTAGTATCTCGTAGTACTTCTTCAGCTACCTTATCAAATCAATTGGCATTTTACAATTTTTGGCGCTTCTAAAATCTCGCAAAGCTTGCGGGATAGGCCATAACCATAGCCTATCCACGGATATGACATGCGTCGCCAGTTTCCACATCTCTATTGCATTCTCGAGCCAATTTTCTAAGTCCATTCATTTTATTTTATTCATCAAACACACAAATTATGAGCTCCCCCCATTTGTCTCCTTCTCAGCCTCCTCAGCCAATAACCTCTTACACTCATCCGCAAGCTCCGTCCTATCGACGAGCTTCCCGTCTTTCTCCGGGTGGCCGTCAGGGAGTCCCATGACCTTGACCTTGACCTTGCCGGCCCTCAGCTCGTCCTCGCCGACGATGACAGCAAGAGGTATGCCACCCGTCTCGGCGGCCCTGAACTGCTGCTGCAACTTCGGCTTCACCTTGAGCGAGAACTCGACGTCGAGCCCCGCATGGCGGAGCTCTTTTGCGACGGACATGCGCTCCACGTAGAGGCCGTTCTTGCCGCCCAAGGCCATGACGTAGACATCGTTGCCGCGGACCTTGATATTTTCCTTCTTCTGACGGGCTTGGAGGATGGTGAAGATGCGGTCGACGCCGAAGGAGATGCCGACGCAGGGTATCTGTCTCCGTCCATACATGCCCACCAGGTTGTCGTATCGACCGCCCGCTGCGATACTTCCAATTCTCGTCTCGGCCGAGCGGTCTTTCGCTGTGAGTTCGATAACGGCCTCGTAAATCAGGCCTGAGAGGCTGTTAGCATTAAGGGCTACGCTGTAGCAGCTCCCCCGCGTTGTCTTGTCTTACCGGTGTAATAGTCTAGACCGCGAGCGAGTGCTAGATCGAAAACAACCGAGTCGGCTATCTGGCAGGCATCCAAGTAGGTGTGGAGCAGGCTCATCTCTTCTATGCCCTTCTTGATCTGCTCATTCGCGGCCATCTTCTCGTCGTTCTTGAGGAGCTCTAAGATCTTGGGTATATCGCCGCTGTGTTTGGTCCATTCAAGAATCTCATCGGCGATACTGCCCTCGAGGCCCTTTTCGACCATTTCTGCTTTGACCTCTTCCCGGCTGAGCTTATCTAGTTTGTCGACTGCCGAACTGATGGTTCTTATCTTGTCATCGGGTACACCAGCAACAGCGAATAGGCCGTCGAGGATTTTGCGGTGGTTGAGCTTGAGCGTGACGTCCTTAGCCAGACCGAGTGAGGAGAAGACATCGTGAATAATGTTGAAAATCTCGGACTCGGCTGTCATCGGATCGGCCTCGCCGGCAATGTCGAAGTCGCATTGGTAGAATTCACGCATGCGCCCCCTCGCAATAGCCTGTGAGGCGTGGCGATCAGTAAAATGTCATTTTTGAACGATGCGCGGCATCCATTCCTCGTGTGCCCGTTTGATTCGTGTTTCGAGGGGGTATTGGAATTTTTGACGATTGGGCTTCAAAGAAAGCACGGGGCAAGGGGCGCAACGTACAGGCTGGTCACGTCTATACACTTTGGCTATGTGGTAACGCTTGATCTGTTGAGTGCCGGTCATGGCGAGCCATCTCGCAAAGGGAACCTGTGCGCATTGAGATATCAGTCCATCATTCGGAAAGAAGAAGATCATGAGTTCAGCCAGATGGGGATGGGGGGATTGGACGGGACGTACTGTCAAGTCGTATCGCAGCGCGAGGTCCTCCTGTTAGGCGTCAGTACTGGGGTGCAACGGCAGGGCGCTGGCGCAATGGGAGGTGTAGGGAGACGTACGCCACCCTGGTCTGCGAGTTCGTATATTAATTTGGAGTCCTCCTGCAGCGGCGTGTTAGCACTGGACATGGCGATGCTGTGTCGAACAGGCTCACTCCATATTTGCCCGAGAGGATGTCCTTCAGCTCGAAAACGGGCGTGTCCAACTCGACGCCGCCGTGGCGGGTGAAGGCGTCGCCGGCAGCCTTGAAAATGGTGTTCCTGATCTTGGCGTCGGCGCTGACCCAGTCGCGCGTGCCCTTGGGCAGCTTGACCGACGACTTGTCCGTCTTTTTCTTGTCCATCTGTTCGTGTGTGTCTGAGTCTGGTTCGTCGGCACGTGTGCTCGTGGGGGAGGGGCGGCTGTGGGTGGCAGCGGCGAGGATTCTATGGCTGGTGGGGAGGAGGCGCCGTGAGGAGGATGGATGGGATGGATGGGATGCAGGGCCTGGAGGCTGCAGTGGTCGGAGCCGTGTGGTGATTGGGTTTGCGATTGCGATTGCTAGCTGGCGAAGACCCGACAGAAGCTTGCCTGCCGTCGTTGGTGGCAGAAGTCGCATTCGGTACTCCAAAGTGACTCACCCCTCATTCGAATTGCTGCCCTTCGCGAGATTACCCTGCCCAAGTGCGCTTTCAGCAAATCCAGACTCCCACATTACTGCACCTGCAGCAAAATGGAGCCGCTGCGAGGCCTAGTTGCAGCTGCCGGGGCGCTACTGCTCAGCTTTATGCATAAGTCGGGGGTGAGGGGTATTTTCCCGTTCTAGGCTCGCTAGGGTTTTTTATTTTGTTTTACTTTCAATTGCCATGTCTCGGCTTTCAGATCGTCTTCATTGGAGAAGAATACTACAGACCCAATTACAAAATGAATACTTACAAGAGAGGTCCCATTGAAAACGATTTCTGATATCCGTGTCAAATGTAAAAAATAAAAAAAAATAAAAATAAAGCCAACCATCAGCTACTTTTCTACCCCGCCATCCCGCCATCCCGCGACCCCGCCATCCCTATATAGACAGCTCAGTTAGCGCGACGAGCGCGATAGCAATTGTGATTGTGGCCTGCAGGCCAAATTTACGTCATACCTCATCGTTTACATCCTGACGCGAACGCGAAATAGCACCTGCGTGCAACATGCCTATGTGAAGCCTTGTCACTTCACTGGTGGTCAAATATTCAGCATATTCTAGTCTATATGAGGAACCATTATTCTATTGGACTCTGTACTGCCAACCTTGGAACCTAGTTCAAGTGACTACATACAGCACAATTAGAGAAAGCACCAACCTCAGGTGCATTGAGATCTGATTGTGACTTTCATCGTGACTTCTCAGGACCCGTTCGCCGAGTCCCTATCTATTCCTAGCCAGACGATGGCCATATCTTACATGCCTACTCCTACACTCGTCCCGCTGTTGCCGTGCTGCTGCATCGCTAGAAGTCCCTGAGCAATCCACTATGAGTTTCGAACCTGTCCAACTCCTCCGCAATCCACACTTGCTCAACCCACTTCAGCACATGGCCGTCCTTGCTCGCCTCAAACCCGCGGCTGAACACCTTGTAGTCCGGGACGTCGCAGTTCTCCGCTTCCCGCGGGGCACGGTGATATGTGGTGCGGATGTTATACCACATACACAGCTCTCTGCTCAGGTTGTTTTTGTAATAAGTCATGCCGTGAAGGTGAACCCTCAGCTGCCCTACTCCCCGCGGCGGTCCTGCCTCGGTCAAAGGCCAGATGCACGTGTCGATGATGCGCCGCGCCATGTTGAACATGGCATCTTGGTCGAAGTCGCGCCAGCCTTCCAGCTCCGGAAAATCCTTCATGCGAGATGCTGAGATGTCCAGAAAGCGCAGGTTGGTATCGCTGCTTACGAGCTCCGCGGCGCGCCGCCACTCCGCCTGTGACTTGAGCGGTCTGCTAGGTCGGGATGACTGTATGTTCGAGATCTCGAACTCGGTACGGCTGAAGTTGAGGCTCAGAGACTTGATGTCGTGTAACAAGCCAGCTTTCCTTCTTTCCTCGAGAAAGCCGACGATCGGACATATATCTTTGTACCTTGCTCGGCGTTCATGTGCTTTGGGGTTCTCCTTGGTGAATGAAATACCGGGGGCTTCAAAGATCTGAAAATGGTTGGAGGACAGAAAGACGGCCATGGCCTCCCGGCTGAACGCCTTGCTCACTAGGAATAGGCTCACAGGCGATTGCCAACAAGTGCAGGTGGGGGTGTAGGCTGCGTGGTATCTGCTGCAGAAGCAGCCCGTGCCCTGGTACAGACTTGTATACCTTTGGCACTTTTTGAAGTGGCATTCGTAGTGCATCCAATCGTGGGAGTTCCCGTTCTGTCGAAATACCTGTTGGCGGATGGTATATTCCGAAGAACCACTCGGACCAGCCGAGTCAACTGAGCCATCCGAGGTAGAGCTAGCACCATCGCTGCCACATACGAATTCGCCAGGCTCATCGGGTTGGGGAGCGTCTGGTCGGAATCCACGCGGATGTCTTGGATCATATTTCAGGTCACGCACACGGCAACAAAGGCCGTTCTTGAAACTGAACCCTTCGCACATCAACCATTGCACTAGTGTCCAGGGCGTGACAAGATCCGTGTACTGTAGTATCTTGAAGCGTAGCTCGGTCGGCAGCCGCGAATATGGGAAAAACGTAGGAGGTGGTGTGTCCGACAGCCCCATCAAAGCCCTCGACGTTACGTAGGCCAAATTGCGGAGAGCTTGGTTCTTCCTGTTGCTCAGCCTGATGCTGCAGCGCCTGAGCACCGGCCACTGACGGAGCGGCGCCAAGACAAGGTTCGCAGTCTCGACATCGTCAACGTCGCATATGAACCAGAGGTCAAGTTTGCCCGCTTGGACCCCGGTACCAAATTGGGTTGCTGTCCACACCCAATTATCAATAGTCTTTCTATCGACAGAACTGTCTAGATCTTGGCTGCTATAGCCCATGTACAGCACATTGCAGTGGTCGCTCTTCAGTGAACTTGGGAAACGAGCGCTGTGCACTTGGATTTTCAGCGCAGTCAGAGATCGGGATGATGCAAGCGTCAGCTTTCGAAGTGGACGGAGGTCATGAGTGGAGAATCGGTTGGACGAGTAGATCAAGGAGGCCATTTCGGTATACACCAGCCGACATGTCTTCAGCAGAGCCAGGGTCGGGGCCCAGTCGACAGGTGGACCGACCAGGTCTGACGCACGAAATGGCAGATGGTTTCTGAGGGGGCAATAGCGGTCCAGCGGGATAGTCTCATCTGTGATGGCACCGGCAAGAATATAGATTCTCTTGCGGATGTTGGCTGGGAGCCGCCCCAGCAAGCCGTTCCCCGGCTCTGGGGTTGTTGGGTCTGCCGGGTGCGACATGAAGGGCCAAGGCAACAGAGCTAATGAGTGATGATGTGTCTTGAACTCAATTGATGCGAGCCTCAACTCTCGCGAATCGTGATATGGGATGGAATTTCTACGAAGAGGACCAGCGTAGACATGGTGGGTGAACAAACAGATAGGTCGTAGGCAGCAGGTTGCCGTTTGTTTGCGTGAGTGAATGTGAGTGTTACCTGCTAATAATGGGGCCAATAAACATCTGTGTGTTTACTTCGTCCTCCCTGCTGTGCTACTGCCGGACGGACCAGCCCGGCAAATCCCTGCTCTCTATTTCTTGACTAGTTGTTGAACCAATTAACTACCAAGTAGGGATACATTTTTGCATATACACAGTATTAGAGGCAATGAACTTAATGACATGAACAAAGCTTGCCCACAACTTATTATCCAAATCTAGTCTTGAACCATCATGCTACTTCGTAAACGTAAAAATTGAGAGAAATCGGCAGATGTATAGTTGATGTTATTATGTCTACACAACTGCAGAGCCGGATTGTAGAGTACAGAAACTGGGTTGGAACTGCAACAATTAATCGCCTTGGACACAGAACTTAAAACTCAATGCTGTATGTTAGACTTCTGGATCTGTCCGTAAGTATAGGAGAATCATCCCAGTACTGTTGGAGCTAGGTAGTGAATCAGTTCAAAATGCACCATATGAGGCAGGACGCAATCGCAGTGTATGTGGTGAATTATGTGCTTGGTTATTGTGATTGCGTCATATCAGGGTAGCTTAGATTTGTGGATAACAATGTAATAGTTCTCTATGTTGGAAACAATGGTTCTTAGCAAAGTTGCAATAGTAGAGAATTGGGGTACCAGTTGATAGTTGTTGAATAGAAGCCTATTATTATAGGCTAACTGGCCATAATTGTCAACAAACTTCTCTGCAAGTGTTGGCAAAATAACATGAAAGTTGTGATTATACATTCATAACTACCTAGAATGTCCATATATGTAATATGCTACAAATATTACCAAATAAGCTTTAAGATTCAGTAACTAGAACATCCAAGGCATGCATTTGAGGACATAAAGGTTGTCAGATTATCTGGCGCAAAATCGTGAATGCTGCAACCTTGAGCTACTTGGATCATTCTTGATGCTATAATAAGTCACCAGGGAGACTTTTCAACTTTCCTAAGTCGTTAAAGCTTGCATGGCTTCAACATGGTATTATGCAATGTGAACATGCAAATCCACTCTATACCTCCTTAGTTGTTTTAACAAACCCACCCAGACTGCAAAACAGATCTAGGAAAATATCCAACGAACCCTGACTCCCTCACAGTTAGCGAACTTAATACTACTTCAGGCCTCCATTACCCACAAGGGCTCCATAACTCGGCAGACTTGCCGAGTCACGGAACCAGCGAAACCTTGAGGCCATCGTCGCACCTAACCCGGTACAGAACACCAACCCTAGCGATCCCGTGCGGCGCAGTAACTAGTTCCAAACAGAAGCAGGGATACACACATAATTACAATATTATCTACAGACGAACCACTTCGCCATCGGATGCTCGCTACAAGAAGCGCGCACGCACGCACGCCATCCCGCAGCCTCGCCAAGCTCGATCTCGCCGTGCCGTGCCGCAGCGGGTTGCGGCACAACACCATCGTTATATAATCAATGACTAACGCTGACCGTCTTGTGCGACTAGGGGAGCCCAGCCGTTATCTGCCCCGCCAATGATTGTGTGACGGCGAGAGTCTAGATTCTGATTCCTTCAGCTGCAATGCAAGGCGCTGGACCTCGAAACCCGAAGTACCGAGGCAGTCACACTCGTTCCCTCAGCACGATGGTAGTCGATTGGTGTGCGTTGAGGCGCCGCCGTGTGTTCTACAGGAAGGAAGGAAGGGCGTCAGACACAAACCAGGCTGCTCAGATCATCTGACATTCCTATCTCTCCCAATCACATCCAGTGCGTGCGGCAGGGAAACGCCGCGGGGGAGAGATCCCACGCGTCGTAAGAAACGCAGCGCCCGCCTAGGCCGTTTTAAGTCCGGTCCGATTGTGATGTTGGTGTGCTTACTGCGCCACGGGATGTTATGCCACCGAGGGACAGGCGGGGGAAAGTGAATGGAGGGAGGGAGTGGCATAGAAAGGGCTTTTGTCCGATGGAGAGAAAAGGGTATATATTTGTGCTGCCCCGGGGTAATAACAGGAGATCGGATGTTTCTTTACTGCATCTGTCACCTTGAGCTCTACGTCCTCTGACTGAGATCTTTTCAGGTTCACAGGTCTTACGGCATTGCTTGGTCAGCGCAGAGTCGGACAGACAGAGCAAGATGTCTTTCATTGTCCGTGATACCGGAACACCCTTCGTATTCGTCGGAGCTATCCTGATAGCGTGCTCACTCGCCGTTGTCCAAATATTCCTATCATGGAAGCGCCTCAGTCATATCCCCGGTCCGTTCATCGCTTCTCTGAACGAATTGCAGCGCGTCTTTTGGGTTCGAACGACGAGAGGGCACCTGATCCATCAGGACTTACACGAGAAGTACGGAGAAGTAATTCGCACCGGGCCCAGGAATGTCTTATTCAGCAACCCCGAGGCCATCTCCGTCGTGTATCCGGCGAGAAGCGGGTTTCCCAAGGTTCGTTAGAAGGTTATGGATAGCAGCGGAGCATATGCGGTTCAACTAACATTTGAATCCCCGAGGAAAGTCTAGGTCCTATACCGCCCTCCAGCCCTACTCGCCCGGCGGCGGCTCTCTCCACGTCGTCTTCAACACCCCAGACGAGCACATCCACCGCCGACTCAAAACTCCGATCGCTAATCTCTTCACGGCCCAAAACGTGCTGTCTCACGAGTCACAGATAGACGAGGTCCTCGCCGTGCTCCAACAGCAACTTGAGAGCCGATATGTCAACAACGGAAAAGTGATAGAGCTAGTCTCGTGGATGGGGTACTTTGCCTTCGACGTAATGAGCACAGTGGCCTTCTCCAAGCGACAAGGATGTCTCGAAGAAGGAAAAGACGTCGACGGCTTGATCAAGGAGATCCGAGACTTCGTCCAGGTCGCGGCCCCATGGACCCAAGTCCCCCAGCTCGACGGGCTCTTGCGCAAAACTCGCGTCGGCGACTGGGTCCAGCGCAATTTCTTCCGCGCGCCGTCCCTGAATCTGCTAGGAGTTGTTGAGAAGCTCATTTCTAACAAAAAGGCACATTTAACGTCGGAAAAACAGAAACGAGGTATCGCACGCAATATGGATGCAAACACAGGGGCGCCCCAACATACCAAGGACTTCCTGACGCGCTATCTCGAGATCCAGGAGCAGACGCCGGAGAAAACATTCCCGTGGTCGCCCACGGCCTGGGTCTTCTCCAACATCACAGGCGGCTCCGACTCGGTGGGCAGCCTCACCTGCACAGCCCTGTTCCAGCTCCTCGCCAGACCCCATTTGTTCCAGAAACTCCAGGACGAGCTGGACGACGCACAGGTGTCGCGCCCATTCCCCGAGTACAGCGAGATACGCGGTCTGCCGTATCTCTCTGCGTGCGTGCTCGAGGCCATCCGCATGCGTCCGCCTGTCAGCCTGCCCCTCGAGCGCGTGGTGCCAAAGGGAGGCATAACCGTGCTGGGCCATTTCTTGCCCGAGGGCACCACCGTGGGGGCGAACCCCTACGTTATCAATCGCCACAAGGGCACCTTTGGCGAGGACGCCGAGGAGTGGCGACCCGAAAGGTGGCTGGAAGGGGGAGAAGAGCATCGCAAGAAGCTCGAGGCGAGTCTGCTGACAGTGAGTTTCTTCGTCCCATGCCTAAATTAGATGTTATGTTCCTTGATGGCTGATACTGGTATCAACACCTCAAGTTTGGCGCTGGACGGCGTGTTTGCTTGGGTCGATATTTAGGTATTCTGGAGATCACGAAGCTCCTCGCTTTCTTGGTGGCCAATTACAATGTAAGACTCCTGATGTGCGAGACGTGTGACGGACATAACTGACATTTCCGTGCAATAGATATCCATTGTTGACCCCGACAAATATCAGGTGAAAAACCTGTGGTTCTTTGTCCAGGATGGGTTGTTCGCCACCATAGAGAGAAGAGTCGGTTAAGATGCAGGGATAGCAGCCTGGTATCAAGGTACTGACAGCGGCAAAAGAAATCGTTGTTGTGTGTTGTTTATATGCGCTGGGGGTAAAGGTAATTCTCCATAGCAAGAGTTACTGGAGAGCAGACGCATCTCAGCAAATACAAACATGACGACACCTCAACGGGCGTCCCGTGATCTAAAACAGGGCAGTGACGATTACGATTTAAACCCATCCGTATCCAGTGACGAAGACCAATTAGAAGCTGAAAGCGGCGAAGCTGGCGAAAGCAACTTCCCGTCAGAGAGGCGATCCCCCCATTGACGTGGAACCTTGAAGATCTAGGGAAGCAGTATATTACCCTACTACAGTAATTTGGACACTTGCATCGTCAGACTGCCTCATCTGTATTAGACTAGTAGTACATCTCATTCATTGCCTGGCTATCATAGTAGTCTTGAGTACTTGGGGGTAGTTGAGGGGTTGAAGGGCACTGTCTCACATAATGCGTCTTTATTGGCAGGATTGGCGTTGGATAACCGAAAATGGTGCATGTTCTGGAATATATGTATCCTAAAGTAAATGACGCCCAAGCAGGGGACATATGACGGGAGGCTGCATTGCAGTCGCACTAAGGTACCAAATTGTTGGTCTTTCGATGATCGGTACGCTCCAGTGGTCAGCAGTCATATGCACGCGCAGAGGCTTAAATCTCAGCGATGCCTGCTCCAGTATTCCGGTATAAGAAGTGATGCGGCGGTGAGAGAATAGAGATGTTCAAGCGCCTATTGTTGGATTGATGTTTTCACGATCTGGAATCAATAATAGGCAACTGTCCGAAACATCAGGAATGTTTTGAATTTCTTGTAATACTTATGGAGCATCTACCCGAGACGATGTGATGAACTAGTTGACATTTAATCATCAGTGCTCTGTCAAACTGTCAGAAAGATCGTATCAATCCCAAGTTTCAACCCGGCCAGAAATAGTACATATGTTTCTGTCCTCATCATCCCTCAATTTTGCCAGCGCAGATTGGAAATCTAGTGCATCCCATTGCTCAGATAATTTCGAAATAATGATGCGATACAGCCTAATCATCTGTAGCGTATGACTTCAGATGGGGTTTGGGCTTATTGTCAGTTAGCCCGCAGTCCACCCAAGTCCCCATTGCAGTAGCCATAACACATGATGTAAGGTGAAGCTCATGTTGATGAGTTCCCCAAGAATTCAGCAGAGCCCGTTACTGTGTCTACACAGAAGGTATAGCCAGACACAGTCTGGGATCAGTACCCCTTGACTAATACGACAAGACAATGATTAGCGTGCCGCACTACTCAGATGACATGTTAGTAGTGGAACTATGCCTTACCATCGGGTTCCTTTGGTGGTTCCTTTGATGCGGATGTGTGAGGCCAGTACAGGGGAAGGTGAAGGCGAGAAGAACAAGTTGGGGGATCAACGGAGGTGGCCTCGTCCTTGTCGCCAGTGCTGATACGGTCGTCTTTGGATATAGGGGTGGGGATGCGGGGATGGGCTGTTTCGGTAAGCTCTTGGTCGCGATCGGGATCGGCTGCTGCTGAGATTGCTTGCGTCTGTCTTGCACGATTTCTGCGAGATCGCCAGAAGAACAGCCAAATGAGACTGACGATGGCCAAGGAGAGAATGCCAACAATGAGGCCAATCTCGAGGCCTGAAGGTGAAAGCTTGGCATCGTTGCCGCCTAGAGAGGTAGGGTCACCTCCTCCATCAAGTGGTGAGGCTCCGCTATAGTGAGGTCGTTCATCTGGAGCAGGTGCCATGATCGTGAGTTGTTTATTGGGGTTCTTGGTTACTTGTTCTATTGTTCCGGGGTGAGTATGAGAGTATAGCTAGGCACAAATCTAGGGAAGCTTGACATACAACTTGTTTGCGATGCAATGATTGATCTCCGGGGGCTGTGGCGAACGTATGCACTTCGAACTCAATCTATAGGTCAGCACGGATCCTGTTCTCATGAATGTGTGAAGTCGGCAGGTCAGAGACTCTTTTGGAGTGTTCGCAAGCTTTGCATTTATGGAACAGCGAAGTGAGAGGTGCAGAGCGACATGAAGGGCACAAAATAGTCTGTGATAGCGGAAGGAGAAAAGGTGGGCAGTCAAGTACCTTTAATAGTGTGCAGCTGCTGTTCGGCTCGGGTCTTACAAGCAGAGGAGAACTGAGACTTGATCGAAGCTGGTAAGAATGGCTCGTATGGGGATCTTGAGAGACTCGGAGACGATGGTGTGTGTGGTTTACAAGACGGAAGACGGGAAGTCCAGCGAAAGAGTGGGCGAGGGACATAAGACATGATGGATGCAAGTCCCAGCAGGAAGGCGTACCTTGGCTAGATGTGCGACCATGTCTCTGGCACCTGAGGGTTGAGGACGCACAAGAACAGAAGGTGTGACTCGAGGGGGTTCGAGACCGAACAAGTACAGCGAAGGTAGGTAGGTGTGCTAAGGGAAAGACTCGAGGCAGCAGTCAAGGAGGAGCAGGAACGAGAGGTGCGTCGGTACGTCGGTACATCGGTACCAAGTTGACCAAGTTGGCAATCAGAAGGAACGGGCGCTGTCTGAATTGCATCATCAGCATGTGCTTGCCTTGAGTTGTCGCCCAGGTAACGTAGGCACTTACCTAAGAAGGGATCGCTGCTCCTGGCTACTAAGTATAGGTAGATAGCAGGCACGTAACATTATCTATCAAGGCAAGTCCATATCATCAGAAGGGCGCTAAGCTGAACTGAACGCCAGAGCAGGTCAACTGATTGTGTGCATAGATATCATGATGCAGAACCGAGCTGAATGACTGCATCTTTTCAACTTGTTTGCAAAAACTCCCAAAGAATAAGAATCCCCAACTTCGCCACTTATTACCCTTCAGGGGTACTATACACCACCGCGAACTACCCAGTTCGTACTACGCGCGAGCCGTTCCACAGCCTCAATTTGATTCTCATTTAGGACAAATTACATCCCTGCTCGCTGCGATGCCTGACATGTTCATGAACCCTGCCATCGCTTGTCACATCGCTTCATATTAGTGCACTAGCTTGGGGAACACAATATGCCACTTTGTACACTCTAGACGATCTACCAATCATGAACAGAGCAAGTTTCAAGATCCAAATAAGCTGCCGCATAATGTCTCTCAGTGCTTCTGGCATCAGAATAAGTGACACATGTGCAATGTGACATTGATGCAGTGCACAGATGATCGGCCGATCGGTGCACTCACTTTCGCCCAAAGAAGCCCCTTGTGCTCAATTGGATAGATTAACGATTCGGACAATCTGCAATTGGATCGATCACTTGAGCTGTGCTTGTTTGATGTTTCGGGCCGTGCTCAGCAAGGGAGGTACTATGGGATAACGAACAGAGACAGCTCTCCTGTCAATGTTGGTTGTGCATCATTGGGAAGACTCCTGTGAATTGTATCGTTCGTTGTGGCAAGTGTGTTCGCAGGTTATCCAGAATGCTTAGTACTATTTGGACCATTGGCAATTGGGCAGCTAGCTTGTCACTTTGAATATTCCACCTGAGACTGTGATTGCCTTGCACTGCATCCAGCTTGGTGGGCGACCACACTGAGCGGCGCCCTAACATCATAACGCGAAGTTTGGGGAATCTATGAAGCCAGCATTCGAGTGTGTGGAAAGGTCCGTCTGCCTCATCCCATCTATCGTACGATTCGTCGATTCCATCAATCACCAGATAGAACATGGATGTAATAGTTGATATAACATGCTTCATTTCTCGAGCCAACGTGGTTGATGATGTGCTAGTCGAACTGAGAACGATGTCATTTACTTCATCAATCGTTTCGTAAGACACACCATCAAAGTTCAGACAGAAGCTGCCAAAGCAAGGTAGCAAATATAGATGTACACTTTCTCTGCTTGTCATTCCCGTAAATGAAGGCAAAGAAGCCGCATTGCATACCCGTGATCCTAATGCGATCAGAAAGCCAGGCAGCGAGCACGGATTTGTCAGATCCCTTCGGTCCGTGGACTACAAGCAATCGAGACGAGATCGCAGGTTCCGGTCTCGTGGGGTTTGGTTTCGTTAGCCATGGAGCAACAGTCGGATGTTGAAGCATTCAATCGAAGATACCGTCGAGGTTAGTGCGAATGGAGTCATGCTCGTCAGGGCTTAGATGACAACGTAACTCGGACTTCTTTGCCGATCGTGCTACTGCAACCGACTCTGACGAGGAAAAACATCAAACAAGTAGGTCATAGATCTTCCTGGCAACTAAATACAAGATTTGCACTTACCCTCATTCAATGTTAAGCTACACTCGAGCAAGTAAAGCCTCAGCACGTCGATGGTGGTCGCAAGTCTCTAGATGTGGTCCTTAATAGCAACCTACGGACCCTTAACAGCCGCTATTATCCGGTGCCACCTGCTCTCGCTATGCGCCGAGACCAGGAATTCATTTAAAGATTCCAATTAATTAACTAGTTGTTGGATGAGCGGCATCAGTTTCGTTCGTTGATCGGACGACAGAAGCACCAAATGCCTTCTCGCGACGATGAGGTCCAAGACCTCAGTGAGTGCTTTGAGCTGGATCTCGAGGCCAGTGGTCGCTTGCGTTAATACCTTACGATTGAGGCAGACATTATCAACCAGCCCGAGTGTGGTTTTTGACAGATTGATCAGGCCTGAAATGGCTACGACAGTCTTGACGGTCTCCATCGCAGGTCTGGCTGGAATGGAATGGAATGGGAGTATCAAGGCAAGTCAATTCGTAAATAGACGACTCCGTTTGACAACGGGGATTTGGTAGAGACAGCTGGACAGAGGGTAATGGAAGAGAAAGTGAGGGGTTTGACAACAATTGATGGTCAATCCCTAAAGTGGGAGCAGGAATCGACTGAGGTTGCATCGAAATGGAAGCACATCACCCCCTACCTTCGCCATTCTACCGGCTGAGAGAGCCGACAGCAGAGTACACATCGCTCTAGTGAGATTCTGCTACAGCTCTGAGCTGGCATCAAGGCATTCGAGCAAAAGATGAATCTTAATATCGCATCTAAGTACCCATGAGTGATCACAATTGGCAGTCAAGACAATATTTCATGCACCTTTCTCAAAGACATTATTGTACGGAATCTTGGTGTGCCAGGCAAGCAGGCTCGGGGGAGTCACATTGAGTGTCCGGGTCCGAGGTGCCACACAATAGATGAGATACTTCCAAGCAGGTTCTTCGTACCTAGGTAGTTTATACCCCGCAGAAAGTAATATATAATATTTATTATTTTCTTATTACCTAGTTATATAGTAGTTATTCAAATATAGTTTATTAATTATATAATAGTTAACGTTATCCATGGGCAAGTGTTGCACACGGGCAAGTGTCGCACTTTTTTGCACCTCGTATGTATTAATATAAATAACTTAACCATAATATATACAAATCAATTAAATCAATTAGAATCATTTTCATTAGAGGTTTCTATATCTGCCTAACAAGTTCGCGCATTATGTCCGGGCTTACCGCAGATATTATAGCGCTATTGACCCGTTTATACCCTTTTCGCTGGATAACTACCTTTAGCTTTATTACTTGATTCAACTACCCTATCACCCTTAGATTCTTATAAAACTTAAGCATTAGCTACTATAAAAGATCCTCTAGCTTATAGTTACTTGTTTTTAGTTTTGTAATGCTTGCTTAAAACGTGGTTAGTTTTATAAAACTTTTTGGTTTTTTTATACAAAAAGGCAACCTTATATATTAACCCCTACGTTACTTTTACAAACAAATTAATAGTATTAAAAATCTTAGTTAGAAAGCTTAAGAAATGATTTTTAACCCTAGTTTTAATAAGAGTTAATTAATATTCGGTTTCCCTAATAATAGTAAGCGTTTTTAAATCTAAGATTTAAGTAGAAGCTTAAGGTTTAGTAAGGGTAATTTTTGCTATTTCTTATATATTTAATATAGAAATAACCCTTTTAGGATTAAAAAGAATACTTCGAGCTATGTTTAAAAACCGATTAAAGTTTTTTTCTATAATGCGATATAAATATATTTAAAACCTTAATAAAAAACTAGTTTTATATAAGTGATAAAAAACTTATCATAAGCTATTAATAACTATTCTATATTTATTGTATTTACATTATAAAAAACATAGATAAAATTATTTAACCTTATTAAAAGCCAGACTTTTTTGCGCTTTTTAGATATATTATATACGCATTTATAGAAAAAAACATTTAATCGGTTTTAAATAGCTAGAATTATTCTTTTTAATCTAAAAGGGTTATTTCTATATTAAATATATAGAAATAGCAAAAATACCCTTACTAAACCTTAAGCTTCTACTTAAATCTTAGATTTTAAAAACGCTTACTATTATTAGGGAAACCGAATATTAATTAACTCTTATTAAAACTAGGGTTAAAAATCATTTCTTAAGCTTTCTAACTAAGATTTTTAATACTATTAATTTGTTTGTAAAAGTAACGTAGGGGTTAATATATAAGGTTGCCTTTTTGTATAAAAAAACCAAAAGTTTTATAAAACTAACCACGTTTTAAGCAAGCATTACAAAACTAAAAACAAGTAACTATAAGCTAGAGGATCTTTTATAGTAGCTAATGCTTAAGTTTTATAAGAATCTAAGGGTGATAGGGTAGTTGAATCAAGTAATAAAGCTAAAGGTAGTTATCCAGCGAAAAGGGTATAAACGGGTCAATAGCGCTATAATATCTGCGGTAAGCCCGGACATAATGCGCGAACTTGTTAGGCAGATATAGAAACCTCTAATGAAAATGATTCTAATTGATTTAATTGATTTGTATATATTATGGTTAAGTTATTTATATTAATACATACGAGGTGCAAAAAAGTGCGACACTTGCCCGTGTGCAACACTTGCCCATGGATAACGTTAACTATTATATAATTAATAAACTATATTTGAATAACTACTATATAACTAGGTAATAAGAAAATAATAAATATTATATATTACTTTCTGCGGGGTATAAACTACCTAGGTACGAAGAACCTGCTTGGAAGTATCTCATCTATTGTGTGGCACCTCGGACCCGGACACTCAATGTGACTCCCCCGAGCCTGCTTGCCTGGCACACCAAGATTCCGTACAATAATGTCTTTGAGAAAGGTGCATGAAATATTGTCTTGACTGCCAATTGTGATCACTCATGGGTACTTAGATGCGATATTAAGATTCATCTTTTGCTCGAATGCCTTGATGCCAGCTCAGAGCTGTAGCAGAATCTCACTAGAGCGATGTGTACTCTGCTGTCGGCTCTCTCAGCCGGTAGAATGGCGAAGGTAGGGGGTGATGTGCTTCCATTTCGATGCAACCTCAGTCGATTCCTGCTCCCACTTTAGGGATTGACCATCAATTGTTGTCAAACCCCTCACTTTCTCTTCCATTACCCTCTGTCCAGCTGTCTCTACCAAATCCCCGTTGTCAAACGGAGTCGTCTATTTACGAATTGACTTGCCTTGATACTCCCATTCCATTCCATTCCAGCCAGACCTGCGATGGAGACCGTCAAGACTGTCGTAGCCATTTCAGGCCTGATCAATCTGTCAAAAACCACACTCGGGCTGGTTGATAATGTCTGCCTCAATCGTAAGGTATTAACGCAAGCGACCACTGGCCTCGAGATCCAGCTCAAAGCACTCACTGAGGTCTTGGACCTCATCGTCGCGAGAAGGCATTTGGTGCTTCTGTCGTCCGATCAACGAACGAAACTGATGCCGCTCATCCAACAACTAGTTAATTAATTGGAATCTTTAAATGAATTCCTGGTCTCGGCGCATAGCGAGAGCAGGTGGCACCGGATAATAGCGGCTGTTAAGGGTCCGTAGGTTGCTATTAAGGACCACATCTAGAGACTTGCGACCACCATCGACGTGCTGAGGCTTTACTTGCTCGAGTGTAGCTTAACATTGAATGAGGGTAAGTGCAAATCTTGTATTTAGTTGCCAGGAAGATCTATGACCTACTTGTTTGATGTTTTTCCTCGTCAGAGTCGGTTGCAGTAGCACGATCGGCAAAGAAGTCCGAGTTACGTTGTCATCTAAGCCCTGACGAGCATGACTCCATTCGCACTAACCTCGACGGTATCTTCGATTGAATGCTTCAACATCCGACTGTTGCTCCATGGCTAACGAAACCAAACCCCACGAGACCGGAACCTGCGATCTCGTCTCGATTGCTTGTAGTCCACGGACCGAAGGGATCTGACAAATCCGTGCTCGCTGCCTGGCTTTCTGATCGCATTAGGATCACGGGTATGCAATGCGGCTTCTTTGCCTTCATTTACGGGAATGACAAGCAGAGAAAGTGTACATCTATATTTGCTACCTTGCTTTGGCAGCTTCTGTCTGAACTTTGATGGTGTGTCTTACGAAACGATTGATGAAGTAAATGACATCGTTCTCAGTTCGACTAGCACATCATCAACCACGTTGGCTCGAGAAATGAAGCATGTTATATCAACTATTACATCCATGTTCTATCTGGTGATTGATGGAATCGACGAATCGTACGATAGATGGGATGAGGCAGACGGACCTTTCCACACACTCGAATGCTGGCTTCATAGATTCCCCAAACTTCGCGTTATGATGTTAGGGCGCCGCTCAGTGTGGTCGCCCACCAAGCTGGATGCAGTGCAAGGCAATCACAGTCTCAGGTGGAATATTCAAAGTGACAAGCTAGCTGCCCAATTGCCAATGGTCCAAATAGTACTAAGCATTCTGGATAACCTGCGAACACACTTGCCACAACGAACGATACAATTCACAGGAGTCTTCCCAATGATGCACAACCAACATTGACAGGAGAGCTGTCTCTGTTCGTTATCCCATAGTACCTCCCTTGCTGAGCACGGCCCGAAACATCAAACAAGCACAGCTCAAGTGATCGATCCAATTGCAGATTGTCCGAATCGTTAATCTATCCAATTGAGCACAAGGGGCTTCTTTGGGCGAAAGTGAGTGCACCGATCGGCCGATCATCTGTGCACTGCATCAATGTCACATTGCACATGTGTCACTTATTCTGATGCCAGAAGCACTGAGAGACATTATGCGGCAGCTTATTTGGATCTTGAAACTTGCTCTGTTCATGATTGGTAGATCGTCTAGAGTGTACAAAGTGGCATATTGTGTTCCCCAAGCTAGTGCACTAATATGAAGCGATGTGACAAGCGATGGCAGGGTTCATGAACATGTCAGGCATCGCAGCGAGCAGGGATGTAATTTGTCCTAAATGAGAATCAAATTGAGGCTGTGGAACGGCTCGCGCGTAGTACGAACTGGGTAGTTCGCGGTGGTGTATAGTACCCCTGAAGGGTAATAAGTGGCGAAGTTGGGGATTCTTATTCTTTGGGAGTTTTTGCAAACAAGTTGAAAAGATGCAGTCATTCAGCTCGGTTCTGCATCATGATATCTATGCACACAATCAGTTGACCTGCTCTGGCGTTCAGTTCAGCTTAGCGCCCTTCTGATGATATGGACTTGCCTTGATAGATAATGTTACGTGCCTGCTATCTACCTATACTTAGTAGCCAGGAGCAGCGATCCCTTCTTAGGTAAGTGCCTACGTTACCTGGGCGACAACTCAAGGCAAGCACATGCTGATGATGCAATTCAGACAGCGCCCGTTCCTTCTGATTGCCAACTTGGTCAACTTGGTACCGATGTACCGACGTACCGACGCACCTCTCGTTCCTGCTCCTCCTTGACTGCTGCCTCGAGTCTTTCCCTTAGCACACCTACCTACCTTCGCTGTACTTGTTCGGTCTCGAACCCCCTCGAGTCACACCTTCTGTTCTTGTGCGTCCTCAACCCTCAGGTGCCAGAGACATGGTCGCACATCTAGCCAAGGTACGCCTTCCTGCTGGGACTTGCATCCATCATGTCTTATGTCCCTCGCCCACTCTTTCGCTGGACTTCCCGTCTTCCGTCTTGTAAACCACACACACCATCGTCTCCGAGTCTCTCAAGATCCCCATACGAGCCATTCTTACCAGCTTCGATCAAGTCTCAGTTCTCCTCTGCTTGTAAGACCCGAGCCGAACAGCAGCTGCACACTATTAAAGGTACTTGACTGCCCACCTTTTCTCCTTCCGCTATCACAGACTATTTTGTGCCCTTCATGTCGCTCTGCACCTCTCACTTCGCTGTTCCATAAATGCAAAGCTTGCGAACACTCCAAAAGAGTCTCTGACCTGCCGACTTCACACATTCATGAGAACAGGATCCGTGCTGACCTATAGATTGAGTTCGAAGTGCATACGTTCGCCACAGCCCCCGGAGATCAATCATTGCATCGCAAACAAGTTGTATGTCAAGCTTCCCTAGATTTGTGCCTAGCTATACTCTCATACTCACCCCGGAACAATAGAACAAGTAACCAAGAACCCCAATAAACAACTCACGATCATGGCACCTGCTCCAGATGAACGACCTCACTATAGCGGAGCCTCACCACTTGATGGAGGAGGTGACCCTACCTCTCTAGGCGGCAACGATGCCAAGCTTTCACCTTCAGGCCTCGAGATTGGCCTCATTGTTGGCATTCTCTCCTTGGCCATCGTCAGTCTCATTTGGCTGTTCTTCTGGCGATCTCGCAGAAATCGTGCAAGACAGACGCAAGCAATCTCAGCAGCAGCCGATCCCGATCGCGACCAAGAGCTTACCGAAACAGCCCATCCCCGCATCCCCACCCCTATATCCAAAGACGACCGTATCAGCACTGGCGACAAGGACGAGGCCACCTCCGTTGATCCCCCAACTTGTTCTTCTCGCCTTCACCTTCCCCTGTACTGGCCTCACACATCCGCATCAAAGGAACCACCAAAGGAACCCGATGGTAAGGCATAGTTCCACTACTAACATGTCATCTGAGTAGTGCGGCACGCTAATCATTGTCTTGTCGTATTAGTCAAGGGGTACTGATCCCAGACTGTGTCTGGCTATACCTTCTGTGTAGACACAGTAACGGGCTCTGCTGAATTCTTGGGGAACTCATCAACATGAGCTTCACCTTACATCATGTGTTATGGCTACTGCAATGGGGACTTGGGTGGACTGCGGGCTAACTGACAATAAGCCCAAACCCCATCTGAAGTCATACGCTACAGATGATTAGGCTGTATCGCATCATTATTTCGAAATTATCTGAGCAATGGGATGCACTAGATTTCCAATCTGCGCTGGCAAAATTGAGGGATGATGAGGACAGAAACATATGTACTATTTCTGGCCGGGTTGAAACTTGGGATTGATACGATCTTTCTGACAGTTTGACAGAGCACTGATGATTAAATGTCAACTAGTTCATCACATCGTCTCGGGTAGATGCTCCATAAGTATTACAAGAAATTCAAAACATTCCTGATGTTTCGGACAGTTGCCTATTATTGATTCCAGATCGTGAAAACATCAATCCAACAATAGGCGCTTGAACATCTCTATTCTCTCACCGCCGCATCACTTCTTATACCGGAATACTGGAGCAGGCATCGCTGAGATTTAAGCCTCTGCGCGTGCATATGACTGCTGACCACTGGAGCGTACCGATCATCGAAAGACCAACAATTTGGTACCTTAGTGCGACTGCAATGCAGCCTCCCGTCATATGTCCCCTGCTTGGGCGTCATTTACTTTAGGATACATATATTCCAGAACATGCACCATTTTCGGTTATCCAACGCCAATCCTGCCAATAAAGACGCATTATGTGAGACAGTGCCCTTCAACCCCTCAACTACCCCCAAGTACTCAAGACTACTATGATAGCCAGGCAATGAATGAGATGTACTACTAGTCTAATACAGATGAGGCAGTCTGACGATGCAAGTGTCCAAATTACTGTAGTAGGGTAATATACTGCTTCCCTAGATCTTCAAGGTTCCACGTCAATGGGGGGATCGCCTCTCTGACGGGAAGTTGCTTTCGCCAGCTTCGCCGCTTTCAGCTTCTAATTGGTCTTCGTCACTGGATACGGATGGGTTTAAATCGTAATCGTCACTGCCCTGTTTTAGATCACGGGACGCCCGTTGAGGTGTCGTCATGTTTGTATTTGCTGAGATGCGTCTGCTCTCCAGTAACTCTTGCTATGGAGAATTACCTTTACCCCCAGCGCATATAAACAACACACAACAACGATTTCTTTTGCCGCTGTCAGTACCTTGATACCAGGCTGCTATCCCTGCATCTTAACCGACTCTTCTCTCTATGGTGGCGAACAACCCATCCTGGACAAAGAACCACAGGTTTTTCACCTGATATTTGTCGGGGTCAACAATGGATATCT
>JAJNNY010000144.1:0-24305 GCA_022453515.1 Astrocystis sublimbata | reverse complement strand
TGTATATAATAGTTACCCTTTAGTACGGGCGTAAAAACTTGGCTTAAAAAGATTTATAAAGTCTGTTGTATGTTTAACTACTATTTATATAAAGGGTTTTTAGATATTTATAGTTAAAAATATATATTATGTTTTTATTGCTCCTATTTTATTTTATATTGTTTTAGATCTTGGCTTAAAAGCTATAGATATACTATAAGTTAGGTATTATTAATTTGCTTGCCCTATAAGCCCTACTAGCTTTAGTAAAAATATATATTTTTTTTTATAATTAGTATAGCTAAATATTATATTAATTAGTATTTCTTTACTTATAGTTATTAGTCCTGATCTATTTATAAATATAAATAATTATATTACGTTTCTTTAAAATAAGAACTATTATTTAGATTAGAGAAAGCGAATATAAAATTAGCCCTTTCCTGGATATTAGTAGGCTATTCGATAGTATAACTATATTTTTTATAGCTTGGGTATAGTATTTTAAATTTTTATACACAAAGGATTAAATCCTTAAAATAATAGGAGAAAGGCTAATAAACAGAGTTTTAGTAGCTATTAAAAAGTTCTTTTTTTAACTTAAAACAATAGTTAACTAAATATCTTATAATAACTATAAACCATTTCCATTTTATTACGCCGATTTTTTTTATAGTAATATAGTTATTAATAAAAATTTCCAAATTTTTAGTATTATTAATTAAGAAAATACTTATACCTTGCTTTTATAGCTTGTAACGTTTCCTGCTTTTCTTAATATTATACCTCCTTTGTTTGGCTTGCTTAATAATTATAACGAAAATAGTATGCCGCTGGATGGTAGACAAAGATAGCGCTAGAATAATCGGAAAGGCTATACACAGATAGTGCAATCAGCGGAGTTGGCAGAAGTTGACAATTATCTACTTTTGAGGTGTCTTAATGACGAGAAGAACTTGGCATTGGCCTATGTAATGGCGGCATATAGGAATAGGAAGCTGGGCTTTTATGACAGTGTATTAGATGCATTGTATACAGTGTGAATTTTCATGAGTCGATTCCATCTATAATGTTTCCCAGGTTTCGCTAGTGAAGCAGTAGGGTAGTTGGTTGATTTCGTACCTGCTATGCACTTGGGTTAGCAAGATGAGATGTAAACTATATGTAGGTACCTACCTTGCGGCCCCCAGGGGGTGTTTTGAGATCATGTCAGTGACCAGGTCGGGGTTCGACATACTTACAGACACCACGTCGAATTTTCGACATGAAGTCAAGCCTAGGACATAGAGTCAGTCAGGATTTCAAGACCTAAATGGTCAAATGCCTAGTATTTAATCTCGAACCTAGAGACTATGTCAATGTTTAAATCAAAGGGCCATGCTCAAATTGAAATCGAAGGCTAGCCAGCCAGCTAGCCCAGTAGCCCACGCAGCCTACGTAGAGGTGCCGATGGGCTATGTTCATCTTGTGCCAACGTTTCGTTTGCCTTCTCAATCGCCTCGTCTCTCATGGGCCTTGCCCAATCTCTTGCGTTTCGATACGCGCCCGCCCCTTGACGAAACGTACTAGCGTTGCCGGTCATACTCCACGAGTTAATTTGTGTTGCCATGTATCCGCCACTTGCCCCCGAGCTAGAGGGTAGAAGTGGATGACTAGTATACACTTTGAGTGTGCCCCCGTGATAGGTGGATGTTATAGTATATGCCTTATTATCGGTATCTCGTTCTGTATTGCCATACGTCTAGAGGCTGCGGATGCCCCCCAGGGCGCCGTCGTAACATGCTTGACGCTCGACCACAGCGAGGGACCCATCTGGACCTTTCGCGGCGAGGAAGAAGTTGGGCGCGACAGGGAGGTCAGGCTGTGTCGAAGGGACGATACGTCTACCTCAAAGCTTCAGTGATAGCGCCAGCTTCCAAGGCCTTGTCACGGTCAGCTCTCAAGTCTTGTGCTCCGCCTGCTAACCTCGAGGCGATGAAGGTAGCAGCGAACTGGTAAATGAGTAAAGGAATGAAGACCAAGGCATTTCCGACTGCTACATAGATTGAGACAAAGGCAGTTGGTAGCTTTATTGCCGACCTAGTTGTGGCGTTTAAGGACTTGGATTTCTTGCTGATCCGTCTTTCTTCATCACCATTGTCGTGTCGAAGCATGACGGATACGCAACTTTCTAGAGCCGGTAATAAAAGTGATCCAATGATTGCGTATAACTAGTCGTTGACTATGCCCGTCTGCAGACAAAAGAGAAAAGTCGACTCGTGCTTGGATGTACTCAAGAATAATAAAACAATATTACTGAAGAAGCAGAGGGCTATCATCAAACTATAGAAGGTACAAGGTATGTATGAGATTGAGGTGGCAATTGGTGCCGGCTTGGCACCTAGTAAGGAGGAGTGTTCGTGCGCCATTATTGCTGTGATTATGTAGGCAGGCTATACTCTACATCGACCGCTGACCTTTGCGTTCTTGTTGTTGTCTAATATATATTTGCTCTAATACCATCTCGCAACATACCATACTCTTTAAGACACTACAAGCAAATGACAAGTACTGATATCTCAACTCCATGCCCGCGATTCAAGACGGGCATGGGGATAAATATTGAATGACCGGTTTCTCCGTCTAGTCTAGGTGTAGCAATATTCATCCCACGGGACAGGCGCGTAATGGTGTGACACCAGCAGACAATATCGCCCAGGATACATCAGGTCTCGGCTCGCCACAGATTACACGCCTATTGCAGGCCCACTCTCATATGCAGACGAGTGTACATCTGGATGAACGCGAGTGTACATGTAGGTTGGAGGCAAGCAGATGCATAAAGGCGGACGCAGCAGACCCCTGTCAAGTCATTTGGTTTAGCGAAGAGCCCTCCATTTCTATTCTTCACTCGCGGCCGGGCAAATGAGGAAGGGCAGATACGATCTATAGAGGAAGACGATACATCTTCGGGAGCTAAAAGATTTTCTGAATTGTAAGCCGTCAGGCCGCTCAGGAAAATAGCCACGAGTTTCCTAGTAACTGCCTACGCCTGTTCACCATAGGGCCAAAATACAGGGCTATCTACTTTGTAGTTATGGGTTGCTGTGATGGGCTGTGACAGTGAAATGATGCGGCAGAATTTAATGGAACCTCGGATATCTCTGCCAGTCCTAGTCCTTAGCAACGAAACCAGATCCAATATCGGCGAATGATCATCGGCAGCAACGCTACAACAGGGCTTCCGCCAGTAGGCAGTGCATCAATGCAGGGTAAGTAAGTACGTAACATGTACCCAACATCATGGCTACCAACACCCGACCAAACCCCACCGCGCCTGATGCAACCATCCCTACTAGATGTGCCTCGTGTATATGAGCTATCTTCCGGGCCAGTTCCCCTGGTGTGTGATCCTGGACAGGCATATGTCGTGGAGCCCCTCTGAACTACACCAGCCAGGCGTAGGACTAGTTAGCCATGTCTTTCATATGACCCTGCATTTTACTTAGCATCTGGATTAGCATGAGGGTAGCGAGAACAGTGAATATTCACGGCTTACATGGATTCTTTGGACGCCTATCACGGACTTCAGCTGGGCTTGAAGGCGGTTCTTTTCTTAGAGATGACATCTCATGTCGATATGTACATGGACGCCAATGATTGTGTATTTAACAAGCCGAGACAATTGGGTAGTTAGGTTACTTAATACAGATGGTCAAAGCAATGCAGAGGATTCTGTTGAATCTGTGAACTTAATCGTCTGAACCAGGCTCGATAGCGACATGCTTATTATCCTCGATAGGCGCAATGGCAATAGAATACATTTATGTTATATTTCGTGCGTGATATGGTCGCCACACCGGACTTAAGATGTAAGGCGAGACAATACGCCCAAACTTCAGCGTCCTCTGATAATCAGTGAGTTAGTTCGAGAAATGGTCGAAGCTGGTACGCATTGACAAGGGCTTCTCTTGCAGATATGCCAGACGCGGCCGGGTGCCAAGTATGTATTGCTTGCCAACATTTTCAGAACGGTCGAACAGTCAGGGTTGTTTGGAGTGGATCTAGAGCTACAGGTCGATCATTCCAATGGCAAGGCATCAGAAAAGCATCATCTACTGTAGCCCAGATCATCGGCGTCGTAATCGTCAGTGTGATGGCATGAGTTCTTGCCACTGAATCATCACCCCATACGAAGGCGATGGCTGGGATTTGACTTGTCGTTTCGAGGACCATTCTCGCAGCACTACTACACCTAAGACTTTGAGGCAGATATGAGGCGTTACCACCCCAACACGTTGCTTGAATCAATAGCTTCCAATAAGGATCTCTCAAAGGCTCCGATGGCGTGAACCTGGTTCTGACTACCAGATTCGACTGCTTTGTCCGACATCACTAGCCAGAATTTGAGGAGTACAACCCGACTTCTGGGTGATGTAGATGTACTACGGAATCTGTTCCTATTTTCCCACTGATCGCCAGGGTATACGACTGAGAATGGGGGCTGTCGATCAGGGTGTCTCAGTGTTATACAAGCGTGGTGCAAGCGAGATGGGTCGTGAAAGCTTCGAGCCAACTGCTACAAATAGTGCGCTAGAGCGATTCTCGAAGTAGCATTAAAGCCTGTCACAAACCAAGAACCCTGTTCCTCCCGGTCGGGTCTCAACGGCGAGGTGAATCACCCTTGCCTCTACCGTCTTTGCTCCAGTTTCTATCTAGGACTAGGTCTTGCCGAATGTAGCTCTTAAGCCGTTGCCTCGAGAGCTAAACAGAAACTGGTAATAATAGGGGTTGATAGGCGGTGAAAATAGTTTTCATTTTCCCTAATATAAAAACGTCTGGCGGTATATAATTACCTCTTTCCAAGTTTTCTTTCATGAATCTTTCGAATATTGTTCTTACGAATATAACCACACATTTACTGCCTCATAACTATTAAACATTATTTAAAAAAACCTTCTCAACATGACCGAAGGAACACCCAATTATGATCAAGCTGCTGATGCTGCTAAAAAGGAGCTGGGCTATATTCTCCCCAAGTCCTTTGACAAAATGCAGGCTCGCATGAAATCCGCGGGATATCTATTTCGTCAGTAATTCGCTTCGCTGTATCGTTCTACTGTACTGACTAGTTGAAGCTCCGCAGGCTCATCCAAATGAAGCAATAGTCAGACAATGGTGTTCTACAATCAGGAAACATGGCTACACAGGAGAGTTGGAGGAATCTCTGGATGCTTGGCTTGAGCCGATCTCTGTAGTGAAGATGTAAAACAGGAACCACGAGAAGACCTTGAAGCCGATGGTTATCACTTACCCTTCCCGACAGAGTAATAGAGGCCAGAATTGGCCATCCGATCAAGTTTGCTCCTCAACCATTGTACGGCCTGTTCCATGAATGAGTCGATGATCGCACATACCTCTCTACGCTAGCAGTCATCTTAGTGTGCCATACATGCCTCGAGGAAGGTCGGACAGCTGAGTGTTGCTTCTGGACAAAGGGTGCGGTGTCACACGGACCACCCCTTGGAGCGGGGTACTACGAATACGAAGACACTTTATGTATATAAGGCTAGCTGGGTCTCCCTCTCTCTTTCTCAGACTTAGAAGGTTAAGACCCTTTGACGCCAAACAAAGAATAAGGATTATGGTTTATTTAGGTATTCGACTAAAGATAGACCTAGTTTGTATATCTCTCTACTATTGACTCGACTAAGTGTTTTAATTCGTTTAGGAGGGTTATATTTAAATAGGATTAACTAGGTTAAGTTTAATAAACGCTTAATTCCTTTTTTGTAGAGGATATCGCAGTTTTTATAGCATTTAGTTTATGCTGGGACTCCCGTATGTGTTGTCCTATCGTTTTGATGTTCTCGCGTAACTCGTTGAGGGCTTGTTGAAGTTATACGAACTGTTTGTTTAATTTGTCCCGCTCCTCCGCTAGTTTCGTTCGGAATCTATAGAATTAGCACTCTCGCTTGGTTTGCTATGGATATTAGAGGGATCGTACTTATTCTGTTCTATCCTTAGTACTTTTTCTAATTTCCTAGTAGTGATATCCGATTTGCTTTGCCTGCCTAGGCCTAGTAACGTTTAGGGATTATCTATAATCGGTTTAAAATTACTTTTTTTACGTAGTATAAACGTATGGTTATTTAAATATCGAAACAGCCTGTTCTAGACTACCGCGGGATTTAAATCTGCGGGGTTATTAGCTTTTCTTATTTATGTATACTTATAGTTGTAATAGGCTATTTAATCTTGTGTGTGTATAAAAAGGCGGCTAGCCCTAATATATTAAAGGAAAATCGGCGTCGCAGAAAAGGGACAACCTATAAGGATCAGTATCTCTACTATTATATAGCACCCCTACACCATCTCCCACTATAGCTAAATTATATAAAACGATAGATTATAAGTACTATCTTTAATAGGTAGTCACTTTTTACTCTTCGGGTTATTAATAAGTCCAGAGCTAACTTTTTACTAAGGGTATTCTTTTATAAATCGAGTCTATAGATTAGAGTTGCTTTTATGTCTTAGAATATATAACCTCTTTTTTAAAGCAGTATTAGCCGTTTAATATTATATTTTTTTTTATATAGTATTACTTTTTATAACTCTTTATCTAGTTCGGTAGCTAATATATTCTTTCTTATTATTAAAAGTGACAGTAATCGTTCGTACGAATTATTAGTATAACGAAACATATTGGGAGCCGATCGTGATACGCAAAATCTGGCCGCCATCCTAGCCTCTCTATTTTTTTATAAACTAATAATAGATACTAATCAGATAAAGGGCTTTTTAATCGGTTCCTTAGAATATATAATCTTTTCTAACTATTATTTAAGAGACAAAATCTTATTTTTATCGTTACTTATATCCCACTTATCGTTATTACTATTAAGAATTGCATTTTTGTTTGTATCGTTATTATATAGGTTAATAAATAAAGCGTTTTTTATTAAACGATTAAAACTACGTAATCTAAGTATCGTTTTTTTTTTAGATACGAAATATTAAAATAGAAATATAGGGTTAATAAACACTTAAATAGGAGAGGCGTTTAATAATACTTTAGGGTAATAAATAGTAAAAGCAAACAATCCATTTTTTTATACTTTAAAAAGGTATGCCTAAAGCGGACAGCCGGGATTTATTACAGGGGTAGGTTAGTATGGGGAAAGAAATCACCTACGTGGGGAGATAGCTAGTATAGATGGTTAACAAGTCCCTCTATCCTAGTATCTCTATATTAGTATTCGAACGTCCAACTATATGTATTACTTCCGAGATAAGCCAACTTTACCAGCTTATAGTTCTAGCAGATGCCTTGCCAAGGTAATGGGAGAGATCTATAGCTAACTATAATCTAGGGCTATAGGGTTGTTAGGAGAGTCAAATTAGCGCACAAGCTATTATTACAATAGGAATACCAAACGAAAAATTAAAATAATATAGCTTTCTATAAAAAAAGAAAACTAGGATAAAAGAAACTAGAATAAAAATAAGAAGTAATATAGGATTAAATATATAAAAAAAGTATATAAATTAGTACAAGGTTAAATAACTTTTTAAAAGTAAGGCTTAGAAAAACTAGTATTAATATATAAAAAATACTATATATCTAAAACTACGTAACTATATAATATATACTTCCTACCCTAAATAATACGATTAATTTCTAAAATATTACTAGGTAGTCCGATATTTTAGGAAAAGCTATATAACCCAGCGGCTTTTGTTTTATTTTTTTAATAAGATTAGAAAAAGCTTTTTATATATTCTTATTATATTTAGCCGATATTTTAATAAACTCGTAGCTATATTCTATAATAAGATTATATCTTTTATAAACTTCTATTTATTACTAACTAGCTTAATCTAATTTATTATTTATAAGTATAATCGGTAGAGTATTTTTACTAGTATTTTATAATACTATATTAATATTATATAAAATAGACTTTATATTTTAAAACGAACTACAAAATATTAAGCTATACACTATTATAATAGCTTTATACTCGCTAATCAAGCGATCCTACAGATATTTATAGTCTTTTTAGCCAGCCGTATTAATAATTTCTAATTACTTAACCTATCTATTAATCTTAACTATTATTCGGAAGGAATCCTTAATTATAGGGTCGTACTACCTAGTAATAGCATAATAGTCAGATAAAAGTACTAAAAATAAAATAAAGCCAGTATAACATATATCTTCGAGAAATCTATACTGGCATAGTTGGATAGTTATCGTAGTTTTTTTAACCCCATCGTCCCCTACTACCACAACCCGGAAAGGTCGGTTCTTAGCCTGCATATCCCTAGGCTGGAGGGTATATATGAGAAGGATAAGGTAGTACGGGCTGCGTTATTAGCACCAAAGGGCGTACGCGTAAGAAATGAGAGGCTGGGAGGGCGCATAGGCGACGATGTGACCTAGGACGAGGGCCAATCGAACAGAGAAAGGGAAATGGTACGCGTATTGTCACAAAAGTGCAACTCTGCCCCGGCTTCCTTTTATATCCAGAGGCAACCGGGTCAAAACATTAGCCGATCGTGATGTCTCCATCCCCGATTGCTTTTCATGCTGAGACAAGAGCAGCTAGCAACTTAGCGATGGATATAACCTAAACTGATCCAGGATTGGAGTACAAGGCTGCTTGGATAGACCCATGGGTACTGGTCCGCGTCTCGAAAGAAGTAGATAGTTAGCTACCTTGGGTAGGTGGATGATAGGGAATACGTGTACCGATCGACATTCTTGCTGTACCGCCACCGCCAGGAACTGAGTCTTCTAAAATCAAGGGTATATCTCGGCAGTCAACCACTCTGTGTGGTTACATGATAGCACAACAAACCCCAGTACTGCTGTTACCGATCCATGTCACTCGACGAGACTTTCTGCGGGATACTAAGAAAAATACTACAAGTACACCATAAAAACCTTCTTCACCCTCTCTGTCCGTAATGCGCGGCCCCTCTGTGACATCACAACGCAATGTCTTTGCGACGTGATATCCCTCTTGAGTGGTCGGGATTTTTTGGCCGCCCAGGGGTAGGGGGGTCGAAATCTCCTTTAGTGAAGGGATCTGTCCAAATACATCTTCGACTTTTTCCAAAATGTCCCTCGTATTCGCGTTGTACACTAGCGTTAAGCAATCCCCTCCCATGCTCAAGTAGCCATGCATATGGAACGGGTCTTTCTGGCCAGCTATGTTCGAAACCTCTATATGGCGGACCTGATCTTTAGCAACGCCAGTGGGCGGTAGGATCTCGATGGTGGATTTGTGCTGTTCAGTATGAGAATATGGTTGGTCTTCTTAGCAGGGGCAAGAGAAGGATGGGACCACGTACTCCGTCAAGGCATTCCTGGCCGCACACTCGCATCGTCAATACCAGCTCACCAGCCCCCAGCACTACGACTGGGTGATTCGGCGGCCTGGATTGAGTGCCGGATTCGGGCATGTCGGGAAGTTGTATGGTGTATACGAGCAGGGGGGTGGTACGGGCTGTGTTGACCTCCAAGGGGCGTAGGAGTGATGAGAGGCGAGACTGTACCTAGGTAAAGATGCAGCGTAGGACAAGCACCAATCGAGCCGAGGGAAGATTGCATTGCTTCTCGTCTTATATACACACTTAAATGCTCACTACCTTAGCTAGGGATGAAATGGAGAGTGACGACTCGGGGACTAGACAGGACTTGGATTCTCGTCACCCCATTCATTGCCTTTCATGCTCGAGACAAGAACGGCTGTTGGAGTGATGATGGAGATGACAAAAAGCAAACGGAGATATACCTATGTTGGTCATGTTCGCCTGTACGTGGCAGGAAGCGGGTCTGGTCACAATACCGGCCGCATAGCTGTGACGGATCAGCTAGTGCGTCCTCCGCCAGCAACCCAACGCACCTCATATCCGAGGTCCCGATCGCCCTGTATACGATGGTCCAAATCAAGTCAGTCTCGAGTGGCGTTTTTGGGAGATGGCGGGTGGATCCTACATCCCTACACCCCTTTTACCTAAAAAGGTTGTAGGGATTATCGTTTATTAAGGCCATAATTGGCTGGCTTACTTTATATATATAATTATTTGTTTTCCCGAACTATTTTCCTTGTTTGTTATGAGCAACCAGAATACGCCTGGTAATCTCTTTGTATGGCAGAGCTTTCTAGATATTACGCGGTCGACTGGCGAAAGGAGTACGCCGTTCCGTTGACCTATAAGCAGCATAATAGAAATCTCGTTATCTATTCACGTTCCGTTACTTGGGACACAAAGACGCACTATGACTGTATCGCGTCTTGTGCCGTCTGTTGTGATGAGTTTGCTGTACAGAAGATCAGGAGTACGTTTGGGAAGGAGTGCAATTCCGTCTTTGGAGACGGCCGTTGGCTCGATCAGGGGTATGTTACCCTATTCGACCCGTAATGATCTCGTAGCAGATGAATGAGTCCTAGGTGCGAAGTCCGAGTATCCGAATCCATCACTTGTGAGGGAAAACACAACAAATTCGCACGCACATTGGCCACCAAGATCCAGACTGGGATCAAAAACGCACAGCAGAAACCCGAAAAACCAAATCACTCGTCCCCAGCCAACCTGGGGAATGACCTCCTGAGACTTCGGGCCGAGGTCAAGCACGAGGGCACCGAACCTGTAGAGATGTACTTCTACGATCTCTCCAAGGCTACGCACGATACAGCTTGGCTGGCCACCATCTACGGTCGCTTCTTCGGCTACCAACGTCGACGTCTCGATAAACACTATTCCCAATCGGGTGATGCGTATACAGAGCAGAAGGTGAAGCGCAAAGAGTTCATCTGCATAGTCACGACCCGGATCGTGGAGAAGCTGTATCCCCACTGGGGAGTGTATTCGAGCTTGGTATTCAATGGGCTCCGAGGTAGGAGGAGTACATACACATTGCCGACTGGTGCTAAACGGGAGTCTATAGAGAAAAAATTTAAAGCCTCTTACCTCGAAGACATCAGCCACGACGACCTCGATACCGTTGTGGACTCAGTCGTCAAATTACTCCTACAGACTTCAATTGACCTGACCTTCGCAAAAAACACCCCTGTTATCAACCCAGCTTTCTTCCTCGCTATTTTCCTGGATCGACCGTAAGTACAAGACTCTCGTAAGGTAGATCAAGCTGATCTCTCTAGGTACTCCGAAATCTGTAAAGACATCGGACTAGAAGCGTTTTCGGAACTCCCACTTCAAGAGGACATCAACATCCTCGCTAGCCATCTCGGCGAGCAGTGTCTGGACGGCGGACAGATCTCGTTATCTACTCTCCTTCGAAAGACAGATATGGCTGTAGGTGACGACAATCTTGTCGTCTACCTCAGACCGTCGCGCCAGGACGGCACGGCCGACCAACAAGAGCACAGCAGTGGGCCAGACGGTGGATTTAGCTACATGGACCTTCTAAATGCAGAAGATATGGAAGTAGGAGATTGGTCCAACCCCTCGGCCTAACTTGAGGCCTAGAAAATGATGGCTTTCCCTATTCTAGCAACAGTTCCCTCCAGGGCTTCGGGAGTCGGACCCAAATAAAACGTATAGGGTTGCGTAGTGTATGGATCTTCTCCTGATCGCTGAATAGATACAAAGCCAACTTCCATTCTTCCAAATCCCCTGTATTGATCTTGACATCATCTTTTTGGTCCGTCTTGTCCCGTTTGGGGAGAAAGACCACCTTGTCGGACTGTCCGTGCATCGTCAACGGGATGATGAGGCTTTGGTGGCCTACGGGAGTCCTGACCCCTCCTGAACGGAGTTCCACGGCTCTTACGCCATTCGGACCCGATGTTGTGTCTCCCCACTTCAAATGTAGTCGCTTTGACAGATTAGTTACGATACTAAAACAAAGAAAGACAAACGTACTGCTTCATTAACGGCTTCGCGAACCAATTTATCCCAAGCCTTATTCCAAGGGATATCGTGAACATCGACGCTTGTGGGGAAGTCGAATTTCATCTTCGTAAATGACGTCGTGTCCAGCTCCAAACGCGATGCCTCCACCATCAACTGCTCTATTTCGGACGAAGCGCTAAAAGTATGCCCCATAATGAAAGTAATAGAAGAGGGAAATTCAGATCAAAGATTATCAAGAGTGGTCGTAAAGCAAGCTCTATATATGTAGAGATAGGACGATGTGTTCGATGATCATTTGTTGTAACGAGCTAGAAGAGGATTTTGGCGGGACGGCACGCAGTAGACCTTTTGACTCGTCGAGTCTCCGCTTGAACATTGCCTAGGATCCACTTTTACCCGCCTTCTGGGTTAGGGTTTATATCGCTTGTCTATCACTCTGTATTAAGGTTATTGTGTTTTTTAGTGACCGTCGTAACGAAGATAATGTAATTGGGCTGGAACATAATATATTGTCATTTACGATTCAGAAGCAAGTTATCGTATGATTTGTTTATTCAGATCCAAATTCTTTAAAATCGTCAATCACGACCGAGTCCGTGTTTATCTCGATCGTCTCCTCCCCCCCGTCGGCAGCAGCCTTCCCATCCTCTTGAGTTGGTTTCTCCTCATTGATAGCAGTCTTCCCATCCTCCTGAGTCGGTTTCTCTTGCTTTTTGTCGTTGTTAGGCATACTCGTGGTTGTCCGTCGTACCCTTTTCGTAATAGTACGTTGTCTTAATGTAAAACGTGGATGGGTTTGGGTAGTCTCGGGGTGGGAGTTGTCGTTTGATATCAGTGAACGATCTGAGTTAGATCTGTGTTTCAGACCCGTTGAATAGTGTCTTGTCAATCAGGATAAAACAGAGATTCTTCATAGGGCCTTACCTTGGGTTGGAATGGCCGAAGGCGCAAAGTCTTGGGCCTTGAGATACCTATACTGATCAAGTTCAATGCGTTAATGAGCTGGGCCGTAAAAGTTAAACGAGATAGTGGTAGATGCGAAGAAGCAGCTTGGTGATTCATGACGAGGGTGAGGATACTTTTATAGTTTCTACAACTTATTGCAAATATCACTTTTACTGAACTCCCTTTTTAAATAATATTCGATCCAAGCTTATCTGGCTCTCACTGAACCAACAACATAGCATTATGCATGCAGGAGAAAAGGAACACTAGGTCGTCCAAATTTGACATCGTGTCTTAACTAAGGAAGCCAGCATCCTCTTGATGGACGGTCAACTCAAGAGGAAATGCACAGTCCCAAGGCGTGATGTCTGTCTAGGAATCTATAGTGGCATCACTTCGCATGATTTATGCATAGGCGATCTTAGATTTACCTTGATCTAAAGCGCATGATGCAAACCAATACATGGATGATAAATTATGATCACTCGGACAAACCGGGGGCCGAAGAGTAGTCTTTTGCGCAGGTATGTTTCCAGCTTGCGCAAAAACGAGATGCGTACTAGGCGCAAAGATGTGGGCCGCTTTTGCGGGCCCACTCTGCTGCGCAAACTAAAACAACCGGTTGCTGAAAGTTGCGGCCGCCATGGAAGTCTCCACGTCCATGTCTGACCCCTGCCAGAATATTTTCGAATCTTGTGTGGGTCGTACTACCCGATCAAGCACGTCCGATCAAGCACGTAAGCCCCCGCTCAGGTAGCAACCTCCATATCCCCAAATGCACATTGTCTGGCAAATAAGTTGGGCTGCAAGGCAATAGAGCCAAATCAAGATAAGCTCTACAGGCAGATATCTACTGTCTCTTGGATTGTCGGCTTTTTTTCATCACCCACAAGTCAAGCATACGCGGCAGCATTGTCGGACATTCGGAAAGGCGACCAGGGAACAATTTATAAGCCACATAATCTTTACGTGGCCGACTGGCACTACAGACTACAAATCACGACAGAATACCACAATGGCAAGCATATCGTTCCTTTTATCCTGGCATCGTTACTCATACGTATTTAGGACCCAAGCCAAGATCTCGTTGAGGAATCCTTCATGAGCGCGGCCCAGGTCGGTGCTGGTGTTTACGAAACAGGGACACTGCTGTGGAAAGGTAGCAGTGCCTATTACAAGGAATCCGGGGGAAAGACCTGGATAAAAATGAAAGGAACTGGGCAATGGACGTTGGAGAATGGTTGTTCGGTCTATCTGAGTGGGGGGGACATTAGGAAGAAGGCATGACGCCTGCTGGGTACGAGGGCGATGTGTCCTGCCAGAGTCCATGCCATATAGTGGATAGGTTATGTGCTTCGACTTTGAAGTTAAGCCGACCCGGACTTCTCTCAGCCTCCCAAATCTTCATAGTTGATGAGTTTGACAGTATCTCACCATTTGAAAGTTCATCCATACGTTGTGGACTATGTCGGAATGCCGCGCCTACCATTTGCCCAAATAATTTGTCGATAGCTACGTTCGAAGCTCCCCTTAGCTTGACGCTTCCCTTAATATCGACCGTGACGCCATGCTCGAGTACGATGCACTGCCGTGCGCGAACGATCTGGACGTGGACGCCGAAAAGCTCCTTGGCGATATGTTGTATCTCTTTGGACGAGATATCGAAAATGAATCGACATTGGGCAGGATTTGAGGGAAAAGATAACAACACAGACGCCGCATCATCCGTTTTGACAATCGCGGTACACATATAGTGCGGAAAGACGAATGGGAGGTTCCTAGCCTTCGGCCACGCATATTGGTATCGTGGGTCAACTTTAAAAGCTTGCCATTCCTTGGCTATACCGGGATCGCCTATTTCTGTCGCCGCATTGAACCGTTCGCTACCATGCGACGAGGATTCTGCTGAGTTATCATCCAGATGGACCGCAGGCTCCCCAGAGAGATTTTCCGGGTTCGAGTGTTGGCTCTGTTGTACGCCCTCAGAGCGTGGTCGCTTGGCGGGAGGGAGATGTAGCTCAGAATACATACGCGATGCATCTGGAGGGGACGGCAATTCGACGTTGATCGAGTTTAGAATCCCTAGAAGGTTAGCTGGCAGCATAGATGGCGCGTGTGTGACTTACGGCAGCGTTTGGCACTACGATCAGACGAAAACAAAATGTGCTGGATGCGTTTATTCACAGACTCGTTGGCGTCGAGTTGGGACACATCGGCAACCACTTGTTCGAGTGCGGGATCTGAAAGCAGAACCGTAATCTCCTTGATATGTTCACTCGTAAGGAAGTACGCATACCAAGCCTTGAAACCTTTGCTCAAAAAGGCGCGACAGACGCGATCGTTCAGGAATGATTGAGGTAAAGCATCGAGGGCTTTGTCGAGCCCACGCGGTGTTTTACCTGAGGGTCTCTCTTCCATAAGGCATTGGCGGAGTGCTTCCACAATTTTGCTAGCACTATCGTCCGGATTCTGTATATGCGAGCCGCTGTTTGGATTTGTCATGATTGGGCGGCCCTTGCAGCAAGACTGGATTGCGCAAATTACTTGAAGGGAAAAGCGATGCGCAAACTTTTTAAAGGTTTCTGTGCCAGCTTCGTGGTAATGTGTCCATTCTACCAAACCATCGACAAGTCATGCGCGATGCGCAAAATATCCTTGCATACTCGTGCCACACACCACCTAGTTGGCTTTTGACGTGCAGGCAAAACATCGGTGAGCTAGTGGGGCGTCGCACGAGTAGTACGACTTTGGATCCCAATCATGGTCTGTATTGTGGAGACGCAAGTCAGAAACAGGTTGTTTCTAGTTTGCGCAAAGATTCTCACCTTCCTGTACTCGCTAACGAAGCAGGCGTCGCTTTTCCTTTCGCTTACTAGTCTCCCCGATGCACCTATCGAGAATAGGGAAGGGAGCAAGTATTCACAAGCTTATGGGCATCACGGCTTGCGCAGAAACCCCATTGGACAGCCTGTGATAACTATTTATATCGCAGCCGAGTCGAAGTATCTAATTTCCTTGACTCTATATTGCAAGAAAATGTGATAGAAAACGTGAAAGTACGGGGTAGAACCAGCACGAGAGGTAATCACGTACTGGTACGATAGCCGGACCAGTACGGCGTCGGACCACAGACTGATACGATATTGATACAGATGCACGGTACCTTACGTGATGTTTCTACACCTTGCCTTGAGAAAAGCGGCCATTGACTCTGAAATAATAACTTCACGCTTACATAGTATGCCGAAGCTACTCTGTTCTATCCTAGTCACAGAAAACGCCAAAGGCGCTACACTACTAGGCGCCAAAAGTAATAGATTGATTGGCTGCTTTTGACTAGTGTATACCAAGCGAATGGCATATATCCACTTCATCCTTTTGTTAGTGGCCAGTGGCTAGTGCAGAGAGGGCGCGTCGAAGCTGCTGAACCTGCTTGGGGAGATGCCTAATACGAAACGATGATTTTGTTTGCTAGCGCTGCTTTTATTGGTGATAAGTTGAGCTCTGTTTTTTAGCTGCGCCTCAGCGCCCCAGAGTTAAGGCTGACCGCGTGCTGATAAACACGTGATCTGGGGCGTATTGGATTTTTTGATTTTTTTTGGTTTTGTTACCTCCTTATCTCGTGGGAAAATGGCTTTTTTATAACAAGCGAAAGATATTATTTCTGAGCTCCTATTTAATAATACGTTTGATTTCTCCCGATCTAGGTTATGTGAAAATATTAACGATCCGTAACAAGAAGATATCGCGAGCCTCTTGGGAGCTTTTGTTATATTATTAACCATGTTTAAGCTTTTGTTTCTAAACGGAAGTAGTAATATAGCAGCTAAACTATTCTTTGTATAATAGTATATTCGAGGAGACTCGGTAGAGCTTAATTATTTCTGTACCCTTATTAGCTATGTCGTTTCTAAATCCTCCGATATTGATATCTGGGAAGCTGTTTTCGATATTATTTATAACCTCGGCGCCTTTACGCCTCCCTTGTCCAGTACCGTTCCGACCTTCTAAGGAACGTTAGTTCGGTCTAGCTTAAGTCGATTTTCCGATAGCGAAACGTGTAATATTATCGAAAGGGAGCTTTTTTTTGAGATTAGGGACTGTACCTTCTGTAACGTGGGGGGGTTCTGCGATAAGTTTTTTAATACGGAGAGCTGGTATAAGGGATAGAAAAAGATGCTGGAGGCTATGATAATAGAATACGACGGGAATAGATGGAAGTTATTCCTATCCGTTCCTGCCGAACGACCGGTCTGGGACTGGCTTTACTTGCTAGAGGACCGCGCTTTAAGCGGTACGCTATACAAGCTCTATACTACTAAGACGGCCCATTAGTTTAAGGAACGAAAAGGCTAAATGGATCTCTTTTTCTAAACGCCCGTATTAGTAGCGAGTGGCATATTTGAGTATAAGCATGTTTTTGTTATTAGAGAGTAGAAATCGTCTTACGATACGGGCCGGTTTAAGGTGGACTTCTTCTAGCTTACCCGCTTTGTACGAGGCATTTTTATCGACCAGCCGACGCGCCGATTCGTTTACGTATTTACCTTTAGCGCTTTTATGATGGAACTCTGGGTTTTCGACCGATCCGGGGTATATAGTTCGGGCGCTTTTAATATTTACGACAAACCCGATATATTTGCGCGTGCTATTGTCGGCTACGCAACGATGGACGATAATGCTATGGGTTTAGACATGTTTATTGAGCGGGAGGGAACGTATTACTATGTTATATTAGACGATGCGACAAATGGTAATAAAACAAGGATTAGGCTATTGCGGCTAATCGTGAGGCAGAAGGCCATCGTCTGCCGCGGGACTATATGCTATGAGACCCAAGACAGTAATGTCGCCAAGTTTTCATGGGCATCGGACAAGCGTAAGCTAGAGGTGGAACAGCTGAGGCTAGCCGAGACTCGTGGCGTTAAGGGGGTGGCGAGAGTTGTAGCGTACCGTTAGATCACTACTATTGCCGAGCTGCGGGAAGGCCTGGCGTTTCGGGAGTGTTACAAGTTCCGGAACGAAGATATCTACTTTGAAGATCTGCCGTTAGCCGGAACTATAGATACGTTAAGCTATAAACGAAAGTCGTTGTCCGATCACTGGTCTAATACGTTGGGATCTAAAAAGCCACGGTCGAACAGCCGACAGTTGATATTGGTCCAGAAACAAAATAGCAAGCAGATAATCAGCACCGGGAAGCCTAGCCTATACGATACTAGCGGAGATATGTGGGAGAATAGGATTTATTCCTGTCTTGTTATTTCGCTAGCCGGCCGGGTGATCAGCGATTTCCGGACGATTAAAGAATTGTTAGGTGTGATACGAGATACTGTTAGGGGATACTAGTTACTATATAAAACGGGCAATATACTATACCGCGATATCTCGTTAAACAATATTATTATAATAAAACCCGAGATAGTAGACGGCTTTAATAATATGTTTATCGATTTTAACTTGGTTAAAGTAAGAAATAGCGGCCCGAGCGGAGCGCGATACTAGACCGGTACGATATAGTTTATAGCGGTGGAAGTACTACGCAAAACCGATTATACTTACCGCTATAATCTTGAATCCTTTTTCTACGTACTACTTTGGATATATGTACGCTAATCGTGGAGCAATGGGTTTGCGCGTGGAAAAAAGCCGCCCAAAGAAAGTATTCTTCGGAGGTGGGAGGTTAGTAGTTTTAAAGATATTGCCCGGAACAAGGCAGGCGATATAACCGTGGACGGACTGGAAGGCATTATGGGCGAATTTCCAGAGTTGTTGGACATTGTGAAGCCGCTTTGCCTGAGGATCAGAAAGATTCTCTTTCCTTTGGATAAGGACGAAAGGATGAGCTTTGGGACCCCTGTAGGAGATCCGAATTAACTCTACAGCCCTATTATAGCGGCGTTTGATGATGCTATTAAAAATGTGTAGACTCCCATGAAGATAAATCAACTTCCTGCTATCGCCTAATACATAGATTGCTATTAAGACACAGGCCACGCCCAGACGCATTTAGAGTGGAGCGTGGCACGAGTAATAGTATAGTCCCCGCTCTGACCGCTCGCGCGTCAGACGCTGCTGGGGCAACGAGCGAACCCACTCTTAGCTGGGTTCAAACATCAACACGCCACTAATGATACACCATTTGTCGCAGGCTCTCAGCCCGTAGGTGAAAACCTCCCCTACCGTTGTATTTTCAACGGCAAATGGAGCACCCAATTGAGATCCAAGTCAAGCTACCCCTCTCCACTGCCGTTCGCGACGCATTTTGAACCTCCCCTCTGCTTCCCGGCCGATAGCAGAAGCTCTCCAACGGCAAGGTCACGAGCTATCTTTACTTTCTGCCTTTTGACACACCTCGTCGCTTGACCCGACGACGCATCTATTCATACTATACGTCGATCGCCGAAGATTTAACACGCGATATTCTGCAGTGACAAACCGACCGGCCGGGCTACCCTTTTGATTTCTACCTAGACTACGGAGCTATTCGCGATGGCAAGCATTACCCCCGCACAACGAGAGCTTAGCTGGAACGTCAGGCTCTTTCTTGCCTCTAGCATCAAGTTTAGTTTCTCAAACGCGACACGAGGCCTAATCCACCACGATGAAAAGCCCTCGAAAGAAGAACAAAGGGAAAGGCGACTGCCTCGCTTCGATGCTTGGCACAGACACCCAGTCACTTGATGATGCTGACCTCTGACCGATACCACTTTAAATCTAACGCAGTTAGCGATACGCTAGGGCATCTTAGTTTTGGAAACATCTCTCTGAGCCTCATTTCTTTACTTGCTTAACACCTGGTCTAAGCTTCTCGCGTAGAGCCGCAAAATGCGGTACTTCAGCGAGTAGCATGGAATTGCCAACCAGAGCCCTCCTTGCGGCCACCCGAATTACCGACACGGGACTGTTGGATCGTTGCGCCAGTTGCAATATCTGATGTGCCTTCGGGGCACTCTGTGCCATCTTGTCAAATGCATCGTCGATTGAAATGATGTGGTGAGCAAGTCGCAAGATGGTGACGTGATTTCCCCCATAAAGAAAGAGAACACAAAGCAAGCAGCCGAGAGAAGCTCGGCGGATAGAGACGAAGGCGTTCCAGGTTTTCATAGCAGCGATATAGCAGTCCTGCTTTTCCTCTGCGACTGACGAGGCAGCTTCGCTACTCCGGTTAGCAGGAGAAATGGCAACATTGGGAACATTACCTACACTGCGTCATCCCTTGCTAATTTTCGTACTTGTATCTCAAGACTTAATGGTGAAGTAAAATATATGGCATTGAACACTAGTAGGCCTAGTACAACACCAGAGAGGAGGATGCAAAACCCTATGGGAAGGCCGGCTTGTCTGAAGCTGAGCCAGGTTGCAATGGCAGTCGCAGGGAGCTTCAAAACACAGCCTCTCACCATCACTCCCAAGCAATCAGCCTTTCTGATCACTCGTCGTTCTAGGTGTAACGGTCCGCAGGAGGCTCCTTGGTACGCCGAGTCTTGGAGGATCAACCGTATATGCACCCACAGGATTTCCTGCAAGGTATCCGTAGCCAAGCCGGATTGAAGAAGCGACGATAGATCCGGAGAGAATATGGTCTCGAACGCATGAACGGGAATGAGCGGGACAAAACTGCAACAGAAACAGAAGCAGAAAAGAAAGGCACATGTCAACATGGGCCAGTATATTCGGTCAGCGGATCGCATCCCCAACAGAGGGGATGTTTCAACTGGGGCAGACATTGGACCATTGAGCAACACATTTTTCCTTCTCCAGTCGGTGGTGACTTGTGCACTTTTATGGTTGCAGGAGCTATTCGGTCTCGAGACTAGGGTCATATCCGACCTATTTTCATTCGCTACTTCTTCCCTCCAATGTTGGATAGACCAGTCTCGAGGATATCAGAATCGGGCATCACACGAATACATCGAAGCCGACAGATCGCTAGAGTAAGAAGAGGCAGTGACGGGGGGCGTGTTCCTAACCCTAACGGCACCGCTTTCACCTTACGCAGAGGTACGCGAGGCCAACGAGCAGCATTGGCGGAGCCGAGCCAATAGCCGATGAATGTTGTTCCTCGTCGCGGCTAGGGTCTATACCAGAACGAGAGAGCGGCGGGGGGGAGGAATGTCGCCCCTTCTCGAGTGGGTGGATCTGGGACAATACATTATATAGCGACCTACGGGGAACTAGGAGCATGCTAGCCACCATCTCGGGACAGGGCACAGGGGGTATAGGTCGCCCACTACGGATAAGTCACCACGTTAGCTAGCTGTTAGGTTGGCGGGGTCGCGTGCTGACCGAATCGGAAAAGCGGGGTATCAGTAATTCGTCCAGTTCCCTCAGGCCTCGCTAATACTGGATATTTCACCTTCATTGCAATCATCAGGCCCTGCTCTTTTGACAATGGGTGACGCCGACTTGGCCTTGTTCGAATCTCTGTTCAAATTGAAAGAAACCCGGCGCGCCGGATGGGTGCGTCGTGGCATCCACAATGGAGAGTCCGTCGCTGAACATACGTTGGGCGTGGTGCTTCTCACGATGCGAGCAACCGAACAACTCTCTGATCTCGACAGGCTCAAGGCCATCGAAATGGCCATCGCCCATGACCTTCCGGAGGCCGTCATGGGAGACTACACTCCGGCAGATGATATCAGTAGCCAGCGAAAGCGCACCGAGGAGAATTTGGCCATGGAATATTACCGCTTGCTTTCAACTACTAACATGATTGATATGTGCCGCGAAAGACTCGCCGAATACAACCAGCACGAAACATTTATCTCCAGAATTGTCCATGAGGCCGACAAACTTGAGCCACTCATCCAAGCCGCACATTATCGCAAGACGCATCCTGACGCGGTCGGATTAGAAGATTTCAAGGGCCATGCGAGCTGCCTTAGAAACCAACATCTATCTGCAATTGGGACAGCAGTCCTTGAGAATTGGGAGATTCACAAGCCTAGAGTGAGATATATATTTCTTATCGGTATGTCATCCCCAATCAGCCCCCTCACTCCTATGATTGTTGACCGACCAGGCGGACCTGGCGCCGGGAAGGGCACGCAGTGCGCCTACCTAGCTCGAAGGCCAGGAATTGCATGTATCTCGCTCGGAGAGGAACTCCGCAAAGAAACGGACGATGTGGAGAGCCGGTTCAGATCCTTCATCCTTCAAAGCTTCGAAGAGGGTGTTGCAGTGCCCGGCGAACTGGCGATGCGAATATTGAGGAGCAAGGTGACGGCTATGGCTAACGACGATAAGAAACTGATCGTATTGGATGGCTTCCCTCGAAGTGTGAACCAACTCAGGGCTTTCCAAACAGAAGTATGTCAAGCATCCCCCGTTCGTGCGTTGCTCAAGGAGATACAGGTGTCACCGAAATTCGCAACTGTGTATCTACAATGTCCATCCGACATCCTTGAACAACGACTACAAGCTAGAGCACTGTCGTCAAACCGGATTGATGACCTCGATGCGAAGCGCCGAGCTCTCAGAGCACGAACATACGAGGCTGAGAGCACCGCCCTCCTCGGCGAGTTGCGCAAAGCGCCTTTCACAGAGGTATGGTCTCCAACCCAGCTGTGTAAGATAGGAGCCCTTACGTTCTGTCAAAGGTCGATGGAAGTGATCCAACAGAGGAGGTTGCAAGAGTAGTGGGTCGTTGTGTACAGGAGGTATAGCGCGATTGGAGATATGGGATGATGAATTCAACGATTCTGCTATCTATATAATCTAAACACTCGCGAGGATATGTTTACGCCCCCAAGAATTCCGCCTCGCTGAGCATCCGTCCAGAGCCTGGCATCATCATGAGACGAGTTGCACTACCGTCTATGCTTTTGTCATTGATTTCGCAGTAAGACAAGTAAGGCGTGCAATAATCACCCACGCCACTAAAACCGTCTCCAATAGCAGCAAAACGATCTGGCAGATGCCCGACTATGCATGCGATTGTCAATAGCACGTTCGCATACGCTACATCCTTCCGGATCAGAGATTCGGGCGAGTCTGGGTGGCGCCATTTATAGACCTAGCATATGTCAGTCTGCGCCGCATTTGCGCTGTGTTGCGGATGTACATACCTCTTCCGGATGGCGCGTCCAGAACATGAGCCTCCAAATATCCTTTTCTAGGATGGACATCAGGACGATGGAAACGGCACACACCGCGTCCAATTGCGATCTGTCCTTTAGGCCGCGTTCCAGCCTCTGCAGCAGAGAAGCCTCACATATGGCCATATACCTTTCGATAATCGCATCCAGCTGGTTTTGAATGACTCTCGGCGCGGGTCTCTTTTGGTGATAGGGGCTCCGTGGGTCGTCGATGGCTTCACCCAGGGGACACTCCCAGCCTCTCATGAGGAGGAAGTTTGCCGTCCAAAGTCTGAGAGCCAGAGACACTAGCTCGATTTCCTTCAGCTGCCACACGGCATCGAGAAGCTTACTGCGGTTCATTTGGTAGCAAAGTGGTATACAATCCTCGATGTACCTGCCAATTGCTTTGTCCGACGGAAGAGTCGCCAGGCCAATGGGTGATGTCGGAATTGATTGCCAACCCCGGTTTGTTTTGCCCCAGACGAGGATCTGCCCATCGTCAATGGCGAGGAATTTCTGGGCCGTCACACCTAAGTTGGGCCCTTGAAGGAAATGACATAAATACAAAGAGAATGGCTCCCCAGTCCAAGCCAGAGAAGGCCATTTCATTTGTTCTCGGTAGTTCGGATTGTGCCCTGTCAACATCAGCGAGAAGTGGCTGAAAGGTCGGCGGTGATCAATACATTTATCGAACAGCGGCCGGTGCTCTAATCGATGTTGAATGCAGAGGGGAAGCCGCGCCGCGCGGATGCATTCATGGCAACTCCGATCAACTCTCGTGCACTGCAAGATATGTCAACTCTTGCAGGTACTTCGCGTGGGTATGGACCGACCTTGCGTCTTTTAAGCCAACAGTTTAGACAACGTGTCGCTCTTCCTCTTATTCTTGTTGCCTTCCGAGGAGGAACACGTCCCTGTCGGGCTGTCGGACTGTCTTCAGAACGTTGATCAGGTGCAGTATTGTCTTCAAGGGCCACACCGCCGAGAGCGAACCCTTCGATCCAGTCCTGATATACACACAGGTCGGTTTCATTCGGCTGAATTGTGACGTCGTCGGCAAGATGTCGAGGGCCATCGAGGTACATGCTAATAGGACCGAGTTCAGGCAATATTTCATGACTTGTTATCTGATATTCCGAGGCTGCTCCGAAGTTCCCTGAGATGTAGTTGGGCTGCCCTGTGAGGGGGTCATCGGCATAGTGAGCATCTGCAGCACTGTCAAGATCAATGTTGGTGAAGCAATTGTCTGGGAAAGGGGTGTCCATGTAAGGACTACAGAGGCCATCGAACAGTGGGCGTATCACTGTAGGTTGGAAACTGGGAAGCCTGGGATGGGTGGCCACAGCCTGGAGACCGAAGGCAGGAACATCATCCAGCAGGTTCGCATCACCAACCTCATCTGCGAATGGAGATTGGGTCGGAAGGAGG
>JAJNNY010000143.1:0-24454 GCA_022453515.1 Astrocystis sublimbata | reverse complement strand
AGCTACTATCTAAAGTCTAAAAGGGTTTATTTAAAACATTATAAAAATAATAAGCTTTAATCCTTTGGTTAATATCTATAGGTTATTTTAGTATTATAATCTATAACTTATATGCTTAGGGGTTAGGGGTTAGAAGGAGTAGCACTTTGTTACGAATCACTAATTATACTTTGGGGCAACTGCCCAACCAGGCAGTAGGGCATAGCAAAGATACCTCTCTGGCTTCGTTAACCTATGTTAGGCCGGCCTGTAGCATAGCCTACGGACCCTTGGCAAGTTCTAACGGCTAATTGTATAAATATAGTAACGCTTAATTATAATTATTAGATACGATATAACATAATTATAGTATCTAACTTACACTTGTTACTATAGTTAGTTTAATTAAATAGAAAGAATCGGTTGCCTAATATATATACGCTTGTTTTTACTAAGTGCCTATAGTATCTGGGTTATAAAGATTTCGTAGTAGGGCGAGTTAGAAATATAGGACAAAAGTATTAATACTATATCCTTAATTATATATATACCGTTTTTTTATCTTATAATTCACTGATTTTTCCTTATATATGCTATGCCTCGCAAATATAGTAGATACCCTTGTATAGCCTTGGTATTGTCCGTAAGGGAGCTAGCCGTATATAATGCTTTATTTATAACTAGGGGGGTTAGCTAAAGCGAGCGGTTTATAATAAGGCAACTGCCGATTATTTCTAATTAGGTTCCTAGGTATTTATGTTTATATTAAATATAATTATTTAAACCTCGCAAGACAGGAGGGTATAGTTTTTAAACTTATATATTAGATATAATAATAAATAGCGCGTGGTTTAAAGGACATATATAATTTAAATATATATATAATTAAAAAAATACTGCGATAGGGCTTATAGCCGCCCAGACCTAGCGCACCTATGTGGCAACTTTTGATACTAAACAAAAGTAAACAGTATAGGCAGTAGTAAAGGGTGCTTTCCTTAATTTATATAGTATTATAAATAGGCTACCTTTTATACTATATATAGCATATTAGTTATAACCTGTTTTATTTATTTAGCCCCGTAAGTTTAATATACTAATACTATTTTATACTATTGTGTTTACTAAATCAACGTTTTTTTTAATATATTAAAGTAGTAAAAAAGTATAAATAAATATATAAATTTACTATATTTTCTTTTTATTAATATAATAAAGGTTAGTTTATATAGTATTTTGCGTAAAATATTACAATATTATCCACTTTTTAAAAGGACAGCGCATCCCTTAAATATATAGCTTATTATAGCCTTATTTATACTTTCTATAGTTAGTACAGCTAGGTATAAAAATCCTTATAAATTAAATCTCTTATGCTTTATATTATTTATTAATATATATAGAACCTATTATAATTATTTATCTAGGTCCCCCTATAATAGTACGGTCACTTAAATAGCCCATAGGACTATAAATAAAAGCGTTATATATAAGTATAAGGTAGTTATTAGAAGTTTTGGAAACCTTTATATAATATAATTATTATCCATTTTAAGGATGTCTATAATAAGGCGCGTTCGTTCGTAGATCCAACTAAAGTGCCAGCGCTACACGAGCTAACGTGGCAGGCGCCTTGCTTCTCTAGTCTAGGCTCGAGAAATACAACGTAGCTATGCAGAGTTCCGCCACTTCGTGCAAGCCCGGCCTAGCACTTCGCTTCTCCCTAGGTCGGAATTCATTACAAAGCCCCAGGCACTCTGACCAAAAACATAGACTTGAGAAAAGAGAGGGGGCAGGTCCTCGTCGCCCTGGCACGCCGTACTCAAACTACCACTTATCGCGGTTGTTAAGCCAACCGTAGCGAAGCACTTATAGGTCGGGTTATAGTCGCTATAACTAAGATTATGCTTGGACCAAGCCGTACGGGTAGGTGATTGGAGACTTTTATTTAGTTATTAGTAACGAGAAAAAGTCGTAGGTTGATTAAGTCTAGATAACGAGATAGGAAGGGGGAAGGGGGGCCTAATCCTAACAGCTGGCTGTTGGGAACTTAAAAAGGTCGGTTTAAATCGGAGTTCATAATTAGAAACAGTTCACTATCGCTACTCAGTGTGAACAATGATTCCTATCAACTGGCCCACATAAATGCGTAGGCGTATACGAGTCTTCTCGCGGTGTGTGTATGTGTGACGCGCAATGTGATATTATTGGTACTCCCTCCCCCTCCAACAGACCGTGAGAGCATGGGCGCTTGCGTTACTGTTGGTTATACTATTACACATACTCACAGATTGCGCGTTTCCCCCTCGCTTCTTATAATAAGATAACAGGTAGCTGAATTCGAGACCAAAAAAATAAATAGCTCTTTCTTTCGAGCGTCCAGTAACCCTTTAGTAAAGCTATTCTTATATTATAGTCTCTACATCATCATAGACCCTAGATATCCAGTGCAATGCCCCGTCGTATATCTCGTTCCGCATTCCACACCGGTTATAGCTCAGTCTCAAGGTAGTGCCCAGCAGTCAGCTCAGCCTGTCACGAATCCGCTATGGCTGCTAGCGCAAGCGTCCCAATCAGGTGGCCGCTCCGCGCAGCCGCCGCAGCCTCTTCCCGGTCTTGCGCCGAGTGAAATTGCCTGGCCGGCTGAAGGCGATGAGATGGCCTACGATAACGCCGCATCGTCTTCTGATCACACTAGGCATGACTTCATGAACTGTCTCGCCAATCATATCAGGGAGGTGCTCGACTGGTACGAGTCGAGCGTTATTGCTCTCGAAAATGTCGATAGCCTGCTTCGACAGGTCTATCGATTTATTCGCTCTGCCTACAAACATATAAAAGCGCAGTAATGGATAATAGCCATTTGACATCCTTCTACTCTCCATCCCTCTCCCGAACGGTCGATATGTACATCTAGCTTACTAAGGAATTTATTAAGCACGTCTTAATACGATTGGTTAAAGTATAAGGCAGCGTGGACCTTCGCAAAGAGTAGACTTATAGAAATATTTATATTAATATAAACTCCGCGTTTAAGAATAGTATTTATATATAGTGAGCTAAGACATATATCGGATGGGCTCGGGATATATAATAATATATAATAGTAGTATAATTGCTTAATAAACCTATTATTAATAAACAGATCCCCGAGGAGGTGCTATTATTTCTTTTATATAGGATCCTTATATATTAAGCTAATATAAAGGTCTTTACCGGTTAGTAACCAATTAGCGTTATTAAAGTAATACGCTACTATTGTACGGAATTTAGCAATTGTTTCTATTATACTATCGATATCCCATTTCTTTTTATATAGGATTAATGCCAATTTATAGGCATCAGAAAGAAAAGATGTAATGAACCGTTTAGTATGAGGCAATTCCTTTCGTTAGAAACTCCAACGGCCTTTTCATCCCAAACTCCCACATTCGGGATGAGATGTTCAAGCCGGGAGCCAATTCATTGTGCATTAGGTAATCATTGTTGTGGGCATCTTCCAAGCATCGAGAATAGAAAGGTCAGTATGCCTATGATCGAATTAGCGGTCACAGCTTGATAGGCAGTTCCCAGGAATTTTTACATTTTGATCATGTCGTCGTACTTGATGTCCGAGACCAGCGCGACCTCGCATTTCTTTTCGAGCTTACAAATCTCGTCATGCAGGGGATAATCGCATGGTTCGGGACCAAGACGCTCCCTCCATTGTGGTAGGTTCTATTATCGTTGTCTAGTGAGGTGATATAATTGCGAATGAATATACAATATTGAGTTGTTCGGTGAATATATCTAGATATGCATAAAAAAGGCAAATAAGCCGAAGATAGAATTGATCAAGGGTGAAATTCGAAGTTCATATGCCAACACTAAATATCTGATGATGAAATCTGGACTGGCGAGCAAGCTGGTGCCACGGAGTATGACGGCAGTGTCCGAGCTTGAAATCACCGAATATCGGTGAAGCCTGTCGTATCCTAATGTCTAATCGGACCATGACGCGGAGGATCACACATGAGGATAATTACAAGTCTCACACGTCATGGCGAGTGACGCTTGTTAGCCACGTTGGTATATATGCATGAGTTCCTTTGAATAATTAGGTAGTAGCAGTCGGCAGGTGCAGACAAGACATCTCTGATGCAGTCGCGAGAGCGCTGTATCCAACTATTTCTAGCCAAGCCATGGCTTAGCCCACCTTTCTACCTGATACAACATCCTTTCGTCTGCATCCCAATCAATCTGCAATAGCGAGTGGCAATACGATAACACGAGTTCAGTCTAAACAGAGAAATGCAGCTACATGTAGCCCCCCCCCCCTTTTCAAACCCCTAACTTTGTACCCGCCATTGCGTGTAATACGCTGCCTGTATAGATGGCTGTAGGCGAACGAGTCCTCCTAGTTGACAACGTTCCATCGTTTGATAATGTGACGATTAGTGCGCCAGTTCTGATCCGTTGCATACGCAAATCTAAACCGATCCTCAATCCCTTTTTCCCCAAGTCCACCACGTCTCCACCCCCACGTCGGGGTAGAAGTTCCAGAGAAGGGCAAGTCACCAGGAGGTTATCAAAATTCAGGGGCCTCCGCCCCAGTGCGAGACAATATGCATGCAACAACTTACCATTGCACCGCTCGCCTCACTTCCGGCGATGGATGTTACTAGCAGGCAGTCAGACAGGGTGTCAGTATCATTTGCTTACACGTAGTCTATGAATATGTGGCGGCCAAACATGGTGGGTGGCAGGAGGATCGGGTCGGGGGCACCTCACTAGTCGGCATCTTTTGCATATAACGTGAAATGGGGCTATTTGTTATTGGTGACCGCCAACAGGGGCTGCATATATACATGTATTTATTTCTCTTGCTACTGAACTCATAGGAAATTGAGGGCAATACTCTCCACTATGCTGCCACAATGTTGCATCAGAGACCAGCGGGGCTGCAGGTTCTAGGCCTTACGGCAGTGCCAGGTGGGCGGCATCTGGTTATATCCTGTGAGGTAGTCCTAGGTGCTCGGGTGTAATAGATCATGCCCTTGATTCCGCCTAGAGATCCAAACCTTCTTGAGGTAACGTCCATTCCTATGCAAGATAAGGACTTGCACTATAACTAGTCCTTACCGTTATACCCTTATCGTATATAGCACACTTATAGAGCCTTTAGCTATGGCTTGCCAGAAGTGCCGCGGGCGTATTTATCCTGGCCCTAGTCTCAATGCCTTGTACCACGCCGTTGCTCTTGGTCATAACTCCCATTTCTTACGCGCCTATAGCCAACCATCCATCCTTAAGTAAGGATAGGACCCTTATAGTGCATTCTCTTTGCTTACGTGCAGATAGTCTTATCCCGATGATCCTAGTATAGCGTAATTACAGAGACAACCTGAATGGCGTATAGATACTCTAAGCTATACAGTTACTTGTACATTTACTGTACGTCCCACTATAAGTAGAAAACCTCCCGGCGTATACTATCCATTTCATATCGCCAGATGGATACATTAGCACACTTATCTTAGAGAAGGAAGGACCAAATAAAATTGCTTCGAAGATTAGGGAAGAGGAGAAAAGCTGGTATGTAAGGTATGTACACATCGACAAAATATTTGGGCCCACTCTCTCATCGAACCACCACCCGTCCGAGATCCATCGAAGGGTTGCAAAGACATGGCTTTCTCCCGCTTGCGATCCGGACTTTCAGATCAATCACAAACCAGCACCGGCGCATTTGGCAAGGGGCTGAGAGCGCAGCAGTCAACATACCGGTCATAAGAACAGTCTGGTAGAGCTATTACTATCTATTAAGAGGTATAGTTGAAGTTGAAAGTCGCTATCCTAAGGTTAAGGAAACTCGATAGGACGTATTACCTTGTGATAGTCACTTTGTGAGGACATGAGTACTATAGATTGCTAGGGTTTCTGGGGTGCGGGTTCTGGGAGACTGGTTCTGGGAAACTGATTCTGGGAAACCAATTGATGTTAATGTATACATGTAGTTTAAACCGTAAGTAACGTGCTAACTTACTGCTACTATTTCGACGGATCGTTCTCTGTTTGAACTATTACTGATTATAAGTACCTAGCTTGCTAGGATACACGACTGTATATGCACTAGTAATGGTCGCCTTCCTTCTTGAGACAAGCTTGACCTGACTAAGGCACGGTATCTGACTGGTCCATCCTCAAATGCATTCTCTGTTGCAGCCTGTGTGATTCAGTCCACCCTAGCCTCTTTACCCCTGCGCAGTCTGCATGCGCCAAAGGTAAGCATATTCCCCTCCTGGTTTTGCTACTAAGTCACTATGAGTTCCTTTCTCGGTTATCTTCCCCTCAGAAATAACACAGATCATATCAGCATCCATAATTGTGGCCAGGCGATGCCTAGCATGAATTAGCAGCGAATAGCAGATCTCGATTCGTTGAATACCCACGCGATGACGATTGTAGTTCAACCACGACAGAGCATAGCCAAAGATTCCTGGATCTGTCTCTCTGTTCTTGCATCGATAGCGCTGGTTGCCTCGTCAAGTAGAAAAATGCGAGGATTTTTGAGTATGGCGCGAGCAAGTGCAATCCGCTGTTTTTGGCCACCCGATAAGTTTCTGAAAGGCATTAACACTCTGTTTCATTTGCATGAGATCCATTCTTACCCATTATCTCCAGATATTTGAGTTTGGTAACCCATAGGGAAACCCATGATCTGATCGTGGATGGCTGCTGCTTTGCATGCGTCATGAACTTCTTTATCGGATGCGGTCGGTCGCGCGTATCTGACGTTTTCCAGTATGGTCTTGACGAAAAACTGGGGGGATTGCGGAACAATGCCAATTACATCTAGCAAGCTTTTTTTATAAACCTTGTCAGTATTTCATTTGAATTTCTAGCAGGAAGTTACGATAGAAGGTTTGTACCTATGCAAAGTAACATGTCGAACATCCTGCCCGTCAATTAGGATAGATCCATTCTGGACATCGAATTGCCGCATCAGGATGTTGAGAATCGTTGACTTCCCGGCCCCACTAGTGCCAACAAAGGCAAGGGTAGAGCCCGACGGGATAGATAAGCTGAAACCATCCAACACATTGCAACCACGGTCGTAGCTAAACACAACATTGTTGAGTTCCACCTTGCCGGCGACATATTTGAGTTCTTGGGCGTTTGTGTTGTCAACCACACTTGGCTTCATACGAAGTACGTCTGATAAGGGCTGCAATCGAGCAATCTGTTGTCCAATGTCCCGGCCGAGTCTAGCAAAGAAATGAAGGTGGTTGGACAGTTGAACCCAAAAGGACATGAGTAGCAACACGTCACGCGAATATAGACCGTGTTGTACAACTATCGATAGACTTAACAATAGTCCAGAATATAGGATCAGATACTGAAAAGCGTCTGATACATCACTCTTCGCCTTGAATCTTACTTCACCTAGAAGATGTTTTTCTAGAGCTTCTTGGTACTTTGATATTTCGCGGTTGGTCTGATTGAGGATGTGAATGGTAAACCATTTTGAAAGGCCAGAATATTCCAATTGGAATACATCACTTTGGCTACATTAGCTAATCAGCATTCTTCCAGCCAAATAAGGTAACGGGGGACGAGCACACGGCACGCGATGCCGAACTTACTTGACGTTGTTTTCTTCCTTCATCTCCCAATGAGACCACGAACTTTGAATAGAGTATAAAAGAAATGACACTGTGGTTCCAATAACGACAAAGCCCTCATACCTTCCAAATTTGATGAATAGGTACACAATTGCAACGGCTAGCTTAATCGCCATAGGCGCTGCTTGGAAAGCTGTTTGGCGTATCATTTCCGGAATTGATTGACCAGCGTTTAGAGCATCATACGATTTGGCCGAGACAGTAGACTGGTGAAAGTCGGCGGAGAGACGCATGATTGAAGAGAATGCAGCCACACGCAGCTTCATTTGGCAATGCATCTGGAATGTCCGCCAGAAACGTTGTTCCAATGATGCCATAGTACCTTTTCAGCTGTAATAAGAACCTTATCCAGGCCAAAGCATAACAATGACAGAAAAGGAAGCCAATGCATTATACTCTTTAGCTCAGACAAAGTTGTGCCTTGCCAAAAGAGCACAACTGCGATAGATGATGCGATAACAGGATGTAAAAGTATAAGGGAATCATATGCGTGTTGCAAAAGCGTGAACAGGTATGAGAACATGCTCGTATCCATTGTGACGATGATGTAGAATAGCGAGTTCTAGAATAATAACGGGAGAAGCATGTATGTGAATAATAGGTCCAAGTTATCCTGGGGCTTTTGTCTAATACAAGAAGTGTCCTGCCTCTTTGGATCGGTCAACTAACCAGAATAACAAATTTATCAGCCCCATCCTTAACAATGGCTGATGGAGTAGCATGTAGCTGTCTTGGCTCGCAGCGTTTCTTCCTTCTTCAGTCATGGTCCTTTGGTACCTTCTACATGATTATGATAGGGGCATGCGAGGTACACATATACCACCCTGTTTGTGATAGTCCCACCTAGTATGTGTATGGTCAGTGCCTCCTTGGGGGGTCCCCCTAGGAGGCACACCTGAGTCACACGCAAGGTACACATATACCACCCTGTTTGTGAAAGTCCTACAGAGTTTGTTGGACAACCAATAGTCTGCCCCACCCAGTGTGTGTATGATCAGTGTGTGTATGATGAGTGCCTCCTCACGGGGTCCCCCTAGGAGGCACACCTGAGTCCCACGCGAGGTACACGGGCATGCAGAAAACTATGATGGTCATTGCCCCAAGATATCCAAACCCGAATGCTTACAGGGTGGGTACATAGGTACCTACCCAGGTCATGGAAGTAATCTGATGCAGTTACTGTTCATCCATGCAGCCATTGTGACCATGAGACCCATGCTCCTCTTGAGCTTGGTTTTCAGTAAAGCAACCGTCTGCATAATGGCACAGCCGCTTACCGCGGACCACGGAATGATGCGTTCGCCCCCTGTATTACCTGGGTTGTGCGTCAGTACGGGTTATTTGACTGGCTGTTGTGTTTCCCGGTCAGTCTATTTCCCAGACCGCCTCCAACAAGTACAGCATAAACTAGTTTGTAGTCATATATGCAGATGTTTTCACTGTGACGCTCGGCAAGGATAGTGGGCTGGTTAGCGAGGTGTGTATTTCAAGGATATAAAAGATCACGTCTTCCCTCTAACCTTGTTGGAAAGAAGATGATAATATGGTACTACTATCTTTCTTCCCCCAGAAAGCATATGCTCTAAGTCAGCTCTCACAACATTCTTCCTTCTCTCCGACCAGCACCTGACCATGTATGACGGGACGAAAAACGATGCGTCAATGTACTCAGGGGAGGGACCCACGGAGGGGAATAATCTCTTTTTCCGTGAATACAAGTATTTAAAGCGATGGTACAAGCTCAACATCAAAAACAAAAACACTCTATTGACTTCAAGCTACTCATTCGAGGACTTTGACAAGAAATGGGGTAAGTAATTAAATCTCTTATTAAAAAGTTTCAATTTTGCTAACCTGTAATGATTATGCAGCAAATACGATTTACTTTCAACTGTCCGATTGGGACCGAGCAGTACTTCGTGATGTATATTTATACGAAGCTGCGAAACACAACTTCATTCTCAACGTTCCATATGCATTCTAATAACTCGACACCATAACAACGGTCAAGCTTGATCCAGTCGGTTGCTGAGCTTTCCAAGCTATGCAACTACTGCGTACATCCATCAATGCAGCAGTGCAGGAGTAAAAGGATGGATAAAAAAACCAAAAGAAAAACTTCTTTATAATAACTAGTTATTCATTTCATCCCACTCTCTACCTATTATTATTAAATCGTATTAGAACAATCTTTAGTGAAGTTGAAATTAAAAATCTTAACTGGTTCACGTAGAAAATTCAATTCCCAAGCTCCAAGGTCGGGGTTGCAAAAGTAGAGTGGCACTTGGGAAGTACTGTTCCACAATACTCTCAAGATAAGTTCCTCATCCCCAAACTAGTTAACGGGGCTGTTCTAGACTAGAATAGCAGCGCATTTCTCCCCTCCTATTGTGAAGTCCGTCTGTGATCCCTTAGTAATGTCTTCCTTGGTTGGTTGCGTCATGGCCATTCGGAAGCCCGAGGTTGTGTACACTTTCTTAAACCCATATTCCAGAGCGACTTGTCTAATACCACCTCTCCCAACCACAAGAATGGGTTTGTTCTCATACTCATGGACAAGGCCGCGGTATGGGGTATGGCACTATACGATTTGGCCTTCCACGAAAGTTACGCCAAGGCATTTCCCAAGGTCAACAGCACGCTTTCCTTCCGTCATTCCGCCACTATTAGTGATAACAGCCAAGGGTACATTGTTGCCCTAAAGTTTTCGGATTAAATCTTAGACACCCGGGATAATCTCAACCCCCCTCCAAAAGACACCGTCAACATCACACGCAACAGCGAACAAGTATAGCTGCTTCTTATCCTCAGGCTTTCCAATAATTACACTGCTCAGCCTAATCCCCTATTGGGGGGTCGTAGGGTCGTATTGTTCCCTGCCTAACCAGCTAGTATCCAAACAAGTAAGCGCGGCATAGAATTTAATAAACGAGTGGAACCAAGCCCAAACAACTTGGAGTGGGAAAAATATCCAGTGTCGGCGATTAGAACGAAAGTACGCCATCAACTTCGGGAGCTTAGCGAGAAGAATCCATAGCCAAAGGTAAATACAGAGCAGTAGCCTTATCTAGTAGCTAAGCCGCAGATATAGGTTTAATTGAACGAGGCAAAAATAAAGGCCAAAATTCCAGACGAGCGCAAAGTTAGAAAGCTGTAGGATGAACGTTGTCCAAACTATCAATAGGTGGCGAGCCCATACTCTAGGATTAAGTAGGGTACGAATATTTGACCTAAATATGCTGCGTACCTAACGTACGTATTATCCCACGAACTTATCCGGGTCACCTAGTACTCTACGAACTTATCCGGGTCACCTAGTACTGTCTCTATTATCGCTTCATCGGTGTACTGGATTTTAATATCCCACTCGCTCTCAGTAACCCAACGCGTAATAAAATTGTCGTCATCGGGCCCCAGCAGCTTTCCGCAGAAGCGTTCATCCAGGAAGCCATAAATAAACTTTTCATCCTATACAATACAGGTCCGCACAAGTAACGCTCGACCCGAAACACAAAAAACGCCTCCATCTGCGGCGTTAGTTGCTCGAGTCTCGAAATTATACCGTTCGAGATAGAATATACCAACGAAATTCCAGCATGACTTCCAAAGCCATTGCCAGTCCCAGTAGCTATGTGTTTCCGCATTCTGGCGGCGTACCTTCTTCCTTGTCCCGACCAGACCCACTCTTTCTTGATGAAAAGCGTACAACGCATTCTGAAGCCAACGAGGCTTTGGAAACACGTGGTCATCACATAAAACCGCGATTTTGGTTTTCACTTGGAGAACACCTGCGATTACTTGCTTGCGTTTGCTGCGAACATCGGAATGTATGATTCGAATGGGTACTGCCTCTTGTGAAATATCAACGATTTGTTTCTTGATATTCGCAATGTTCTCTTCAATATCGGTAACGATGATGATAGTGGCAGGTCCGGTATTTGAGAGTGCCTCAATGCATTCCTTGAGATGAAACATGTATGTTTTTGGGTCATAGACAGTTGTGACAACAATGGTAGCATCTTGACAAGATACCACACCGGAAGGGGGGGCCGGCCGATACGTCAACCAGGAATAGCAGTGGAGGACCAGACGCCAATAGCGTCCTAGGAAGAGACCAATAAAGCGGAATAGGTTTGGATCTGAAGAGGAGTTTGTGAACTTGATCCATTCGAAGAGAAGGAAGAAGATGCATAAATGGAAGCAAAGAACGAGGATCATGGTTGGGGCATTCGACTCTTCAGACAGAGGTAATTTGCAAAAGTCTCTATCGCTACCTAACAGACTCGGACGGCAACACCTGTCTTTATAATCAGTCGTAGCACACTTGAAATGTTCTCATAACTACTCTTGCCGGATGTGCGAACTACCACACGTCTCTAGAGTGATATATCATGTACAGTGAGGCAGAAGGATTGAAGCGAGTCAATGTTGGAAGACCTGATAGGTTATAATCTCACGTAGCACTACTCCTAGAAAAGTGGGCAAGTCTTAAATGGAAAGGGTTGATACTGGTCCCTTTCTATTTATGAAAGTTGTATGATGGCGTTCTAAAAACCAACTGGATAGCTGGCCCCCTTCCTTCCTCTCTTCCCTATTCGCTTATTACTTCCCTAAATGTTAAAGTCCTGCCGAACAGAACATAATGAAGCAGATATACGGGAGTTACATACGAGAGGGAGCACTGCAATCATCCTAGACGTAAAGCGCCAAGCTCATGCATGAGGCATACGTGAATTGTCCCAATATCTACGCCACCATGGGGAAACGTTACGAACAAAGCACTCACACGACATTATGCCGATGGGTATCACATTTTAGTAGCGTGCATATATGTACGTGTTCATTTCCGCTTCGCAACTCGCACATACGATTCGGACCACTTAAATGGTCAATATTGTAATCTGCATTCATACTACAGAGTTCTGGGGTGCAGCTGGGGTCGTTACAAGGGCAGTCGCACTGATATCGATGGCATCCCCTAGGCTTGCATGCCGCAGTTGACGCCATGTTAGGCCAGCATCTGCAACCAGCTCACCCAGAAACAGGGCAATGTGAATCTCATACATGTCCGAATGCATGACAAATCCAATCGCAAGAGAAGTGATCGCGGCAATAAGAAAAGCCAATGCGATAAAAGCCCCAGCCCAGTTCCAACCAACTCTCCCCGGTACAGCCTCAAACGAGGCGACGGGGAGCACAAGATATGTCAAAGTAAGGAATACAGCAGAAGTCCATGGTAGTTCTTGGTCGTATGCGGTTTGATAAAAAATTCCTATCCCCACGAATGCAATGTGAATGATGCATTGGACTAATGCAATGACCTTGCAGAACGTATTGCCATCCAAGCGCATGCGATAATGCTCGATCAATACCGGTCCAATATTGGAGAGTAGGGGCCAAATGATGACGAAGTACTATTCATTGATCAGAAACCAGTTTGAGAATATAGAAGTCAAATCTTACCTTTAGAAATATGATGTCCAAGTAGAACAGTACTTTGAGAACAAGTTCATAAACTCGGCAACTGGATGAGCCAGTGTCTTGAATCATTGATTTAACAGCAATTATGGTGAGTGGTGTTAAGAGGACCAATGGAGCGAGGAGATAGAACTTCCATGATTGATATGCTTGATGAGAGAGGCGGTAAAGTACATAGTAACCGGTATGCAGGACAAATGAAGCGAAGAAACTGACAATAAGCCATACATTAGGGGTGCTCTGTGAACCCATAATGAGCTCGATAGACCTGCAGAAGTTATCTTAGCAGGGAATTCATGTTGTTGGTGCAACATTGAACTTATAAATACATATTCCTCTAATGACACTTGCTTCTGATTCCTTTATCTTAACTACATGGGAACATTTCTATGATAGTATTATCAAGGGTCGGCAAACGATCTCGGCTCAACTGCCTAGGTAAGAAAAATGAGGGCAACGGGATGATCCGATTTACTTTGAAGTAGTATTGCATGACTATCCGCTATTCCTTGCTTCTCGTGTGTCTGAAGTGTGCCTCCTGTGTACCTCATCTGTGTGTCTATTGTGTACCTCGCGTGTGTCTCGTAGGCGTCCTGGGACATGGTCCGATCGAGGATGCCATGCACATTGCAACGCTTGACTATTTTCAAAATTGGGTCCGCCGCATGATGACATGTTAAGAAGCATAATATCACCGACAGAACAGGTATAGATCATTGGGGTATAAGGATAGTGGATGGTTTGATGGACTTGTCTTATTATCAAGCTAGCACTGTCACCTGAAGTAGCCTAAGGAGCCGGAGGGCGGGATTGAGCCGCCTGCAAATCTTACTGTGTGATGATCGCATAATCCGTGACAGCTTTTACGCATCAACATGATCTAGGTGACGTGGTAAGCCTCCGCCATCTGATATCTCTAGAGGTCGGCTGACTGGTAGATGTAGGTAAACGCCCTCAAGAAGAGTCTCCATTACGTAGAATTCCGGAGAGCAAGTTCATCGTCAAGTGGAAAGACAATAGAAGCGCACACATCTCGATCCGACTGCTTTTTACCCCAATATCCATTCCATCTTGACCTATGGGTCATTCAGCTCGTATCTTGGTACGGTATACTTGCGGGCTCGGGAAGGAGATGCGCTAAGAGATTCACGTTGTGTGGTATTGCGCCGGAAGCGCTCGCAGGCCATTGGTTGATTGAAAAGTTAGTATGTGTCAAAAGACAGGATGCACCCCGCCGACTGATCTAACCGCAAGTGTCGTATATGTGTGCACGCTACTTTGTGCCCGGAATCGTACTTCACTTAGTACTGGGTAGGCCGCATCCCACACGGTACTCCAACATCTAACAGTATGCACTACTTATATTGATCAAGACAGCGAGAGCTACCGAGGTACCTACGTACCTATCATGGTAGCGTCAAAACTTCGAATGGCGAGTGGGCCTCAAGCGAGTACCAAGTGGAAAAGACGCACTTCGCTAGATTGCCTGTGGTAACATTCAGTTGTATCCTTCGAAGCCCCTTGTCTTGGCTTAAGTATGCTGCCACAGATAGATGGATACGAGGGCACGTGGGTGGTTCATTGATAGTTGCTAGCTGTTGGTATTAGGTGGGCGATCGCTGAGGCTTTCCACTACGAAGTGGGTCCAGCAGCTCTCTTATTGAACGAAAAATACGCGCGCGACCTTAACTAATTAGAGAATACGTACGACGTGGTATCAATGCTTGGAGAGTCGAGTCGAGTCTAGTCGCTGACTAGACAGTAAGCCACTCACTCTGCACTCAAAAGAGGGGACAACTGCATTCAACCCCAAGCAAGGATAGCTGCACTAGGCCACTTTAGTAATGAGACCATGCACTCAGCCCCTTCATGAGAGCAAGGGGATGACTGCATTCAACCCCGAGCAAGGATGATGGCACTAATCTACAGTACTGGGTACCTACTAGAGCAACGATCCTTGCTTGGGGTTGAATGCAGTTATCCCCTCGCCTCCACAGTTCCTTGCGACAGTAGCGTAGTGCCATATCCTTGCATTGGGGTTGTATACAAGTGATCGTGTTTGCATTTGATAGGATCGCGGAACCGCCCCAGTTGGGTACCTACCTGGGTATGTGTCGGCACTACATACGATATGGCGTCCTTTGGCGACAAACAATGTAATCGACCAGACACAGACACACATCAGACAATGGGACGTAAATCGGCCAAATTCGTGTAGGAGAGCAGGATGCTTCCTTGCTTAACGACTGCCACTACCTTGTCAAGGCCGCGAGTTCGAAAGATTAGCATGCGATAGTAGAGATGTAAGGATTGTGATGTATAAACTCTATGAAAATCCGTACAGCTTCCTCCTTAATACACTGGTTTGAATATTATACAAACTTGAAATTCTGATGGAAATAATCATCTTCCAGTCTCCAGGTCGATGTATCTAATGGCACTATATTCGCAGGGGTTTTGTTGATGATATTCAACAGCCAAGGGTGTAAATACTGATATGTCCATTCGCCTAAACCGACACCATGGGGGCCATCCCTTTGTGATCTTATGGCAATGGCGTTCCTTTCTTGGTTCATAGCTGCGGCGAATAGAATGGAATTCTCTCGAGGAACGGCCCCGTCAGCTGCTGTGTGGAACATGAATGTGGGGGGCATGTTCGGCGCAACCTTCCTTTCCGCAGAAAAATCGCCGATCTGCTGCATAGTTGGTGAAGCTCCTAGAAGATTGGCCTGCGACGGCAAATGGGTCACATTATCCTCCATCGATATGACCGGGTATTGCAAGATTGCAAAGTCGATGCGATTGGTATTCGCTTCCGTGATGATGAGAGAAACAAGATTGCCGCCAGCAGATGCACCCCATATTCCCAATTTTCCATCGAATCCTTTCCGAACTTGGGCTACAGCATTCCTAACCTCAGATAAAGGCTTCTCAAATAGTGGATGGACATTATCGTTTTCCCTCACACTATAAGTGAGAACATAAGCATCAATTCCAAGACTGTTCAACCACTTTGCCGCTGGTTTGCCATCGAGATCAACGCCAACGTATTTGAATCGACCACCCGGAACAAAGATAACCTCAACACCAATTGGATCGCCGGCGGGATAATGTTCTAAATGAACCATGTCGCTGCGAGGAGGAAAGAGCGCAATGTTCGTACAATGAGAGAGCACGTTAGGGCCAATGTGAGTCAAAGCTACCCTCCTTATATAGATGATCGATCAGCTTCAAGCAGCTGCGTCACTCTTTCAACCTCGTTTAGAGAAATAATACTTCCAGAAGAAAAGAAGTATCCTCAAGGACATGCCAGCCGACGCGTGAAACCCCTGCCACAATAAGCAAGCTCCCACTTCGCCACTTTCATCTTCGGTCCCCGTATCAAAGTGGCTCTCATGCTACGGCCCCTCTCCTGATTTCAACGAAAAGCAAAAGTCTCAAGTTTCTACCGCCTACCCCGGCACTTTCCGAGACCATAGAAAACCCCCACCCCAACCTGCTTGCCTCACTGCATTGCAGGCCTTTGCCCAATTAGAAAGAATGGCGAGGATGCTTTCCTTGCTGTAGGGCACCGTGTCTTGCATCATCAGTTTCACGATCCGTGACGCGTTATGTATATTCTCGGCAAATTTTTCGCTGTTGTCGTCAAACGCCAACATCCTATGAGAAAGATTCAAGAGTCTGGTCCGATCCGGTCTCCTTGTTGAGCAGTAAACGATGAATCCAAAGAGAAGTAAGAATCTCCGAAGGAGGGAGAATAGTGCCTTTAGATTAAGGCCGGCTGTGTAGTTGATCTTGGTCGATGCTGTTTGGTTGTCTTGCGATAGGCCCCTGCTGCCTGTTTCGTTCACAATCCTTTGCACGATGCCAAAGACTTCCCGTTCATTGACCGTCCTTTCATCCGTGTTTTGCTGCGCTTCAATATCCTTCCAAGCTTTAGTAATATTGCCTTCTTCTAAGGCCTTGTCGCGTTCAGCTCTGAGGTCTTGTGCCCTGTCTGCTAACCTCGATCCAATGAAGATGACACAGAGTTGGAAGATGACCATAACGAAAAATATCAAACGGTTCCCGATTGCTAAATAAATCGAGACCAGGTTGGTTGGTAGCTTCATTATTGCCCTCGTGATGGCGTTCAAGGACTTAGATTTCTTGCTGATTCGCCTTCCTTTTGCACCTGAATCGGGTTGAAGCATGACAGATACGCAACTTTCTAAGGCCGGCGGTAGAAGTGATCCGATAGTCGCGTATATCCAGTCGTTGGCTATCCCTGACTGCAAACAAAAAAGAGCCAATGTCGGATTATCTTTTGCGCTTAGTAGCAAAGGAACAATATTGCCGAAAAGGCAAAGTGCAATTATCGAGCTATAGAAGACACAAGGCATGTAGTATAAAATTGAGGTGATAGTTTGTGCTGGCTTAGCACCTAGCAGGGAGGAGTGTTCGTACGCCATCGTTGCTATGTTTTCGGGTAGGCTGCGCTCGGTCTACAGTTCACCTCGTCGTTCTCGTTGTCGTCTTATATGTCTACTCCAACACCAACACATAACAAACTATCTAAAGTTATTACAAATAAATTGAAAGTTTTCCATACCCGCGAACGAAGACCGGGTGCATATCAATCTTGGTTAGAAGGGTAGCATACCAGCAAACGAACCCTAGGCTCCTTGATACCTATTGCCCGGGACAGATGAGTCTCGGCTCGCCACATATCACACGGCTATCGCGGGAAAACTCCCAAGTGCAGGCAAGTGTGTGTAGGTGGAGGCAAGCAGGTGCATGAAGGCGGGAGCAGCAGACCCCTGTCGAGTCATTTGGTTTGACGAGAAGCCCCCGATATATAATCGTCCTGTCGTTCCTGGCAAGGGGGAGGGGGGTTTGTTGTTGTTGGGGGGGTGGGCATAGAGACGGCGGTGTGGCCGATCTGTAGCATTCTCTACAGTCCGATGTGATTTCCCATTCCTCAGGGAGTGGTACGTGGCAACTTGGGGTTTCGGGCACTCAAACCGGCTGAGATAAGCCGTAAGTAGATACCTGCCCTACCGGGCGAATGCCTACCTACGCCTCATTCATACATCGCATTGACCGGTCACCACTCGACGCCAGGGGGAGATTCAAGCCCTAGAGTTGCCTAGTCGAAGCCTTTGTAGTATGGTGTTCGGAGGCCCTGTAGAAACTGTCCCATTGCCACCCAGATACACCTAGGTTGAAAGAAGACGTTCATTCCTTTTATCCCATCAGACGGTGCGCGGACGACCTAGAAGAAGGCAATTGTCAGTATTCAGGTTTATAAATTGCTTCCAATCTTCAGTATGCATCGATATTCGCAACATCTTAGGTGTTTCTCGTCGTCAAAACGCTTCCCCGATCATTCTATCGTTATATTTTCTCTTCACTTCCTTGGTTGCAAGTCCAATTCGACGAAAGAATGTCTGACTCTCAGAGGGACACTCTCGTTACTAGTTATATCAGCCATCTACGACCCAAATCGCAGGCTGCCAGCCCAGTCCGAGGCTGCGGTGAAAATTACGCCTATACTGATGACCGATTACAACAACATTTCCATTCTAAGCACCCTCAGGAGGAACACCGCCTCGATGGATTCATACATGACGTCAAGTTCAGCAGGTTCGTTCCTTATAGCCTAAATTCAATATATGTAGCTGACAACGTGTGTCGGTTCAGACACTCTACTGAACAGCTAGGGACGTCTCAGGCCCCTTCCCCGCGACACCAAATCCACGATGCCGACTTCACTGCTAGAAAAGACGTACAAGGATAGCTTTGTAACTCGTCTTCTCCCGCGGCCAGTGGTACTGAATCGTTTGCTGTGGAGTTTCCCAAGCACCCATCAAGTCCCACGAGGGACATAAGCGACTCGCCAGAGGATAACAGCGAGTTGCCGCACCTGATAAAACAACCCGAGACCCGCCCCATCACCGAAAAACAGCTGGCTGCAGAAGTGAGAGGCATCTATGCAGGGCTGGTGATGATAGAAGACAAGTGTATTGACGTTGTTGCCCAAGTTTTGTATGCTGAGCTTAACCATGAGCAATGGCAGGCGATAACAGCACTACATCGGACGTTGATACATGAGCACCATGACTTTATGTTGGCAACTCAGCACCCATTGGGAAGCAGATTCCTGAAGGGTCTAGCGTTCAGGAATCGAATGCTCGACCGTTTGTGGAAGTATTGTGTATACGATTACTTGGAGTTGTTGCGGGGCCATTTACCTACCACTCGTGAGCATATGCTTACTTTTAACTACCTGGCGTACTCGATGTATTGTCTTCACTACGAAACGCTACCGCCTGCATTCGAGAAAACACTCATGGAGCGCCTCGGTGATATCGCAAGACATAGGTAATGTACACTCTTCCTACTGTTCTTACAATTATTAACGTGTTTTATAGGTTGGCACTCGAAGATGAGGACCCCGAACAGAAGGCAGTCTGGACCTCTGTATCACAAAATTGGTATTCTAGGCTTTATGATCAAAACCCTACAACTGGCCGTCTCTGTCATCACCTAGCTATCCTAGCGAGGCCTGATGCGCTAAAGCAACTCTTCTTTTATGGAAAGTCGCTTTGTGTATTTGAGCCTTTCACTCTTGCTCACAAGTCTATTTTGACGCTGTTCAAACCGGCGGCCCCCTTTGAGGTACCCGTGGAGGCCGCATTTGTTGAATCCCATCGTATTTTGTTCAGTCAAGATCAAACCACCAACTTCTTAGCAACGACAAATGGTTTCTTCCTACATTTGAAGGACTCTATCAAACAGTCCGTGGAAGAGTGGACAGAACGTGGGTATCACGTTGCAATCGCTAACTGCTGTGCCCTTTTATCTTATGGGAGAGCCGGTAATGTCATTATAAGCGCTATCCACAGCCAAAGCAACAAGCAGCAGGCTCACGGTCAAAGTGATGAGAAGCAAGATCACGACAAAGGCAGCAGCTTTGATGACGCAATTTGCCTGGCTATGGGGAGCCTTAAGGTTTTCTTGCAGCGGGAGCATGAGGCCATGTGGCCGCACGTCCATGTGGTCATGGTCTTCATGCTTCGACTCACCCTGCTTCCCGACATCTTGCGTTACTTTCAGGACTCATTTCCATGGGCGCTGCTATCGCGAAGGCTTAACGAACTACCAGCAGCTGATGAGGAGAGTCTCAGCGACGAATTCCCTGAAGGGAGCGATGGGTCACCTCTTCCAGAGGATTTCGCTTTGCGAGGGCTCCCCTTCACGGATATGTACTTTCCTTCAAATTGGTTCTCCAACGATATCAGCTATGAGGATAAGTTCATGGAGATGCCCTCATTGGCCCACACCAGGCAGCGGAGACTACTCTGGCTTGGGCGCAAGATCGCACAGGCTCATGTGGGCCTCATTTGGGATGCTGCATCGCGTCAATTCAGCGACGAGGAGAGCTCTTGGGTCATGGTCGATGTCGATGGGGACCAGATTGAGCAGCATGCTGAAACTCCGGCCAATCACACAGAGTTGGGGGTTCTCCCGAGCGTGCAGTGTGGGTTTCAATAAGCTGATCACTACCTAGGTACCTCAGTACGTAGTGAGTAGGGTGATGCCTTGCGGGGCAAATGGAAGTTTGAAGGGTGCAGGTCGGCGCTGGAGAAAGGCTTCTCCGGCGGGGTCAGTCATCAACGACCATCTTGCCACTAGCAGTAGAATGGCTGATTTCTCCTATACTCTCCCTACACAATTTTATATGGCATCGAAATCACGATCGTGGCTAGAGATTGCTCAGCAGTCTTTAGAGGAAAATGGGTTCTTTGAGCTGCAGGACTCTGAAATCGGAGAACACATCAGGCTTTTCGAGTCTGCAGGCTACCCATATGGAACAGTACATGCGCTGGAGCTCCTCATGGAGCCTGTTATCTTCGATCCAGTGAGTTTCAACTGATTTGCTTGCTCTTTGGATAGCTGATGTTTTGTAGAGAATTCGCGACATTCTGATTGCTTCGTCTGCCGAATTCGTTCTTGGACATTGTCTACGGTATACGGCAAAACCAGGACGATACTTTCGCTTTTGGTGTGGTGGCCCAAATACTCGCCTGCTGTTTGTGGTCCATCAATGGGCCCGAGGTTCGCGGGTGGAATATTGGACAGGCTCGCATAAAACAGCCCTGCCGGTCCTTGCACCACGGTTGGACAGAAATCAGCGTAAAGTCATGGATCCTTTGCCAGAGACTTTGAAAGAATCACTCTTGGAGGCAGACTGCAAACCACATAGGTTTAATTTGGTTGACGGTGGCGTGTACGTAACTCTTTATTTACATTCATCGATCTAACGCGTTGTAGAATCATTGCAGATGCCCGACTCGCATTCGAAAGACAAGAAGGCTTTGAATTTGCCAACGTATTCTTTCCACGCGACTTGCTCCCCCCAATTCCAATGATGCTCCCGAATAGGCTCGGAATCAAAGAGAAGGTAAAGAACATCACAGAGAAGAGTGGTGCAATCGGAATCAATTTCAAAGTTATAGAGGGTGATACGGGTAGTTCATAACGCTGTAGATGAATGGTATTAGCAGGGGATCCAAGTCATTAGGCCTTTGGCCTGTTGCAAGACTTTGGATGTCATGCGAGCTCGGGGATTGAGATTGATCTTTCTCATGTATCTGCTGTGAGCTGCTGGCTGTAGAATGATATGCGATCCGAGCCTTCCGTGACCGACGTTGATCGAAATCTGTTTGTGCTGCCTCTTGAATCCGTTTCCGTGCGTTTCGATCCTGGGCTGAATATTTTGGACCCGCGAGCATCAGCTCTTCATCGACTCGTTTGCTTAATTCATGGCACATTTCTTGTATGTACCTGGTGTCGACTTCGTTGATGACTTGGTGGCGAGTGACATGGCGAACCCATTCACTTAAAGTCTTAGATTTGAAAGGAGAACATATCGGACAGGGGCGTTCGAAGTCGATATCTGAAATAAGTCAGGTAAATAAGCAGCGACGTAAAAATTCGAACATACGAGTTCCAAAATGATTCCGTAGCCCGGTCATCTTTTCAACAGGTCTTCGTTTACAATCGGCGTAAGGACAATGGTAACCGTCTTGGTTCTTGTGCTTAGATAGTGGATGACTTGATTCTCTCGATATATTCCCCAAAGCGTTGCTACTATCATCGTCAGATGCAGCTATGTCTCGCTCCAAAGGAAAACCATCTTCGTCAGCTCCTGAATGCTGAAGCTTCTGTTCAAGACTCTGTATCAGGCGCTGTGCTAGATGTCGGTTCGAAGATGACTCGGCCTGCCTCTCTCGAACATGGGCGTCGCGGTCATCTTCGCTAAGGAAAGCAGCGGAACAAGTGCATAGATATCGCATGTCCGCCATGATGTGACTGGCAACGTGCGTAGGCGACAAAGAATGTAATGGTGGCTATCAGTACCGAATCTTAGGGGCTTAGGTACGACACAGTCTAGCCTGTTGTGATATGGACACCCCTGCATCATGTGGCGTGGCTCATCCTAACGTACCTAGGAAGGCACATCCAGGTACTGTTAGGCAGGACCCCTCCTAGCTATCGCCTGGTCACTAGACCCATCACTCCTCCACCTTTTTGAGTGCGATTGATTGAGCTGAAAGACAGGCTTTGTGGGTCCCCGAAGCCACTCGGATCTGGGCACCTTGCGAGTCTCGACAAACTAAGTATACCCACTCGTCAGATTCCATATTATTTTGTGATCGACAATTCGATATCCTCTAAAGTATCTCTTCACCAGCGATAGATTTGGAGGCTTGGGAGGCTGTGCATAACATGGCACAATATGCCACTCACAAGACACGTGGAGTACGCTATCCTTGCCTAGTCGTGGCGAAGTGTCGCCAAGGAAGTTGGTGCAGATGATCAGGAGCAAGTTGTTCCATGTTCGTCTTAGTTTCAACCTCGCTTGCATTCGAGCAGCTCGAGTCGAGCTCACCCTCGACCCTTGCACTCACCCTAGACCCTTGCACTCACCCTCGACCTTCGCACTCACCCCTTCCTCACCTGTTCCCTATTCGCCTCTCTTTAAGTTGCATTACTACACCTAGTTCCTTTACCACTAATAGACGTACCGGCCATGAAGCATTGTATTATCTGCAATAAGTACCTACCAACGCCAAACTTCCATCGTCACCTGCAGCAGCATGAAGGACGTCATCAAATGCAGTGCAAGCAATGTCAAGCTATTGTTAGCAGAGCTCATATATCTAGACATATGAAAACACACAAACCCGAGTGCACTACAAAAGAATGCATAGTTTGCAAGAAGGCGATTTCGATACCTAACTTTAAACGTCACCAAGAGCAGCATGACGGCCAGCATCGAACAAAATGTCCTGACTGCGGCGCTACAGTGAGTAGAACTCGCTGGTCCAAGCACCTGAAGACATCCGCCCACGCTTTGTCAGTACAAGCGGCAGCCATCGAACAAGAGAAATTACAATCCGGGCATTCTATATGGGAAGAGTTCCTGGCTACTAGCAATGGTCCACTCTTACCTCTTTTGAATGCCTACGCGAGTGAAATCAAAAGGGTTGGCGGCCTATCTCAGCTACAATCAGAGAAAGCAACATGCTGGAACAGCATCGACCTGCGTGCGCCATTGCTATTCCCAGCTAGCGAATGTTGGGTTCAAACACCACCATCACGTAATGAGTATTTAGATGACTTGCTTTGTGGGTATGATGAGCGGTGCAACATCTACCGCTGTGGAAGTCCGCATGAACCCATCGAAGGCTCACCCATCTCGACAGTGCTGAATCAGCTACAGCAACCGGATATCAATGCGACGTTATACGCCACAAACCTGATCTCCTTGAGATCTCGAATAAAAGTGCCGGAGTGGTTGGATAGAGAAGTATATGAGAACTCTCACGAGGTTACAACAAATATAACCCCGAAATTCAGCACAGTAGATCTCCATATCGGTATGTACACCTACACACGAAGACTCAAGAAACTATTCTAAAAAAATATTAGACAGTGGTTCACATGGCATAACACTTATGTATGAAGACTGCGTGAAGCTATGGGCGCTTTACCCTTTAACAGAAAATAACTATGAGCAGCTATCCAAGGCTTACAAGTCAAATACGATGTTTATCGACTTGCAAGGCATGCTAGAAGGTGGAATGTTCTGCGTGCAAACTGAGCGTCATGCTATTTATCTCCCACCAGGATGTATACATAGCACAATCACCCTACGAGGCGGCTTAACTCCTGGTATAAATTATACCACAACTGAATGCCTACGATCTTCGTCCATGATATGGGATCTAGATATCAGCACAGCGACTGTTAGCCAGAGCGACTGCATATACTTCATCCAAGCT
>JAJNNY010000142.1:0-24803 GCA_022453515.1 Astrocystis sublimbata | reverse complement strand
TATAATGGAAAGGGGGTCAGCCACACCGTACATCACATCATGTGGCTGTGCTATCTGTCATATGTGAATTCAAGGCTGAACCTTAGCTAGAAGCACTGTCCAATCAGATCGAGAAGCGCTCAATTTTCGAGAACCACATTTGTACCTACCAAGCTTCCCTCGTTGAACGACCATTACCGCACCGCAACTCACCATATTGAGGCCTCGACTGAGGGGTAACGGGCCACGATGATTCAACTAAAGGTAAGATAATAGCGCATGCTGAAATCTCAATCTCACTGGCTACCTTGGAGGCTGACCGGCGACTAGACCATGTTGAATTGCATCGACAATTCGGGCGCCGCCCTTGTCGAATGCGCCCTCGTTGTCGGTCAGAAGAAACATGCGACGATAGGTACGATATCATGACCACCGACCCTTCCTTGCGCAAAACCGAAGCACACGATTCCGTCTCCCCTCGTGCCCGGGGGCTAACACGCTCTTCGTCCAGGCGACCGCTTCGTGGCCATCGTGCAAAAGCAACGCGGGGCCAGTGATGCTGGTATGAGCACCACCTCGGCCGCCAACAAGGTCAAGCGAGGTGACATCCGACACGCCATCGTCGTCCGCACCAAGAGAGGGTCCAGCGACCGGACGGCAGTGTCGTGCGCTTCGACGACAAACGCCTGCGTCCTCGTCAACAAGTCGGGGGACCCCATCGGCACCCGCGTCAACGGTGTTGTTGGTGCTGAGCTGCGTAGACGGAAATGGAGCAAGATTCTTAGTATGGCGCCCACATTTGCTTAATTGCTTTATATTGGCTAGCCGTCTCAGGCGGAGACTCGCCAACCTCGCGAGATGAACGATACAAGGTTTGAAGACCGAGGTTCACCTAGAGACGCAAGGATGTATAGACCCATCTTCATTGTACTATACCTAGATGTATTTCATGAGGCGTTGGCGAGGTGTGCGGGCGTGCAGCCCATGTCCATTGACGGCTAAGTCATCCTTTCAACACGCTAGCAAAATGAATATACAACCCCCCGAAGTCTCCTTGACAAGGAGACAAAATCTAACTGCTCTTGTGGCCTCATTCTGTTGTACATGTGATATGTCCGTATGCTACACTCGGCACTGCTCTGAGTCGTTGCGTACGGATCAACAATTTCTGTCCCACCCGCGAAAATGATCATCACGTCACAGCGATGCGTGCATCGATGATCCTCATGTGAAAACTGACCTGAACTCCATTCTCAAACTCTAAGGTAAGGAAAATTCATTTGCTGAAGCAGAACCCACCCATTTTTTATGCGGTCCTCCAACCCAATCCCGGATAATACGCATTCAAATTATTGGAAAATGTGACCGCAATCGCAGCACACATAGAAGAGTTTCTTGGGGAAATGTAAGTGATGTGTCTTCTTTCTGTGTTTTCGACAGTGGATTTACTAACCATGCCTGTCTCGGCACTCCGTTGCTGAGATTGGAAGAATACTGCCTCGTCGTGTTGGCAAGCCGGACAGCTCGTTTTCGATCGTGGAAGCTATACAGGGAAGGACAAAATGTCAGCACAGAATTTACCTCGATGAAAATCAAGTTATGTGCTGCGCGACACTGCTGTGCAATCGTGATGCCGACCGAAACGTCGATCCCTAACCCATCTCCTTCGTGGGTTACACAAATGTGACTGCGTCTCCAATGGGTCGTACGAGCGTCCGAGTTCAATCACCGGAGATTCACACCGGTATACAGAAACGAGAAGATACTGTAATGCTCTGGGCGGAAATATTGTGAAGGCAATAGTGGCCTAAAATTCGTAGATTTCATTAACTGGGTCCACGCTGAGGGCCTCCAAAGGGTCGGCCTCGGGGTCCGCGTCAGGGTCGGTCCATGTGTCGATTTCCATGTAGTCGTTGATGGTTATTGCAGAAGACCGAGGACCCTTTCTATCACTGCAGGATACGAAGCGATCCAAAATCCTGGCCTGAGATTCTTCGTCTAGAGCACTCCATGCATTTGCAACCCGTATGTAGTGGCAACAACGATCGACAGCAAAAGTTGAGTCCTGTTGAACGTATTTGTTGTAATCGGCGACGGAAACAGGATCCTTGCACCTGTCACAGGAGAGAAGGGAAAAGCCACATATAAGACACAAGGCTGGGGAGTCATGTTCGACGGCGGCAGCAGCAGCAGCAGCAGCAGCAGTAGTCATACCAAAGGGGATGAGGTCACAAGAGGGAGGGCCACAAACCGTAGGGTCTGATCCGACGTCTTGAGTGACACCGGCGGTCTCTCCAGCAGCGCTGTTCAGAACATGACGAAATACACAGCTCGACGAGGCCTCTTCGGTGTACTGGCAGGTACGGCACGTGAACATGAGCTTGTGTGAGTCTTCGTCTTCCTTGGGGTACAACATGTTGGAGCACTCTGAGCAGAAGCGGAAAGTGATCTGCTCGAGGTTGTTCGTACTCTGGGGAGCATCGCCAGATGCAGTTGATTGTGGAGTTGCCATGATTGACGGCAGTAGACGGCGGTAGATGGTGAGTGGCGAAGTTGTGGTTGATGCGTGGGTGAGACGATTGGCTGTGTTGGTAAGCGAAGGCTGAGGTTCTCCTTGATGCCTACCTTCTGCTGTTTGACAGGCGCAAGGTGAAGTGCGGACTTGGAAGACACTTGCTGCTGATGCGACAATAGCGAGGGTGGTGGAAAGTGAGTGAGCAGTGGTAGTGTTATTGAGAACCGTGGTGGTGTAAGTCGCGTTGACAGAACGTGGATTGTCTGGATGGAGCCTGAAGGTATCGAAATGGGCTTTGGCTTCGTTCCGAAAGCGGCTTAGTTTGGCAGTCTCCTTATTGGGGGCAGAGATTGATGGAACCTACAGGTACCTGGGTACTTAAGTGGCGGGCATGTACCTAGCATCAGCTGGTGAGGGCAGGCAGGTGCTGCATGGTTGCCCCGCACCAACCAGCGCGGCAACCACCCCACCTAAAGGGGGTCCGCCTCGCTACCCCGTGCAGCTCCCGTGATCCCTCAGTCGCATGCAATCAACTTGCAGCTTAGCTACATTGCTTGTTTGTGTTTCGTCATTCGTCATCCGTCATCTACTGCACTTATTTTCAACCGCAAACAAACTACACCTCTGCTGTCAGATTTCTCATTCCATTGTCGCCTCTCATTTCTTCACTACCTAGCCCTTCAGGTGAAGCTATTCTATTCTTTAGCCCTCGTAGTATCTAAGAAACTGCAAGACACAAGCTCTACAACGTGCTCGCCGGAGTGTCCTTCGGCATTCACTCAACTGCTCATCTTAAGTGACCCATTGAACTCATATCCCCCTCTCGCAATGGTAAGTTGCCCGCTCCCTCATCGTCCCCGTGTCGATCCTCTTGTCAACTACCATTCTATCTCGTCCCCTTGACATCAGAGTTCGCAACACAGGTGCTTACTAGCAGCGAAGGATGAAAGCGGCTTGCCCCAGGACTGGGAGGTGCGCCACAGCAACTCCAAGAATCTCCCATACTACTTCAACACCGTTGAGAGAGTATCACGATGGGAGCCCCCTCAGGGCACCGACACCGAGAAGCTGAAAAAGTACATGGCCGCCCACCATTCAGCCTCGCAGGGTCCCAACACAGGACGTCCCGAGGGCAAGATCCGTGCCGCACACCTGCTCGTCAAGCACCGAGACAGCCGACGACCGGCGAGTTGGCGTGAAGCCCAGATCACCCGGTCCAAGGAAGATGCCATGGGCATCATCGAAGGCTACGAGCAGAGAATCAAGTCGGGCTCCACAACACTAGGCGAGTTGGCAATGTCGGAGAGCGATTGTAGCTCGGCCCGCAAAAGGGGAGACTTGGGCTATTTCGGCAAAGGAGATATGCAACAGGAGTTTGAGGAGGCTGCCTTTGCCCTTCAGCCTGGGCAGATGAGCGGCATAATTGAGACGGCCAGCGGACTCCATCTGATTGAACGTCTCGAATAAGTTCAACATTGCTATCGGAGACCACAAGGGAGATATGCAACCCATAAAAGGAGTGGTAAGAAAGACCAACAACGACGTGGTGGAGGGAATACCTGATAGGCCTGCGTTCTTGTGATAAGTAGCATGCTTGGGAACATTCGCCTGCTAGTTGAAGATATTGTATCAAATCAATCTCACTTTGGGGACTCTTACTGAAGTTGAAAGGAATAGCAACAGCAACCCAGAGTCCGATATTACATACCATGCCTCGTAGGAAAGTGGAACTCTGCCAAAAGCACTGATATACACCCTTGGCCTAAATGAGACCGTGCATCAGTGTCCCACCAAAATAATAGGAAACATGAAAGTAACATATTTGAATCACGTATAAAAGACTATCAAGAAAGGTTAAAATAATCTGAGTTATACGTTTGACTCTCCAGGCTTTAGATTATATTAAAATCAGTTTTATATATTTATTCTGTTTGATTAAGCAGTTTTAATCTGCTTATAAAGATGGTGAGTTTTGCCGACAATCTAGGGTATGCACGGTTTCATTTTGTAGGGCATAGTACTCCAAGTTTAGTCGAAGTTCTCAGATCTATTCCAGTACATCATATGCATTCCTCGTCTGGTAAAGAACTGAACCGAAGCCGAAAGTTCAGCAAAAACGGTGGGTAGACGCCAGCCAGTATCGTATCGCGACCATGAGCAGTATAGGTCAGTCATTATACCAGTGTTGGAAAATAGGGGTTGACTCAATGATCATGAGCACTAAGGGTCCGGTGCACAGCAAGCAGACTCCCGCATGACATGTACACGATCCCTCATTGGCCCAGCCGCTAGCTCTGCTACACCAAAGAACACGTATACGGCCACAATTGGTTTGGTTTTGACAATCGTCTTACTTAATTGCGTGACACCAACGGGCTCTGGTACCAGGGATTAGAATAGGGGACTCGTACACAGTTATCACGACATCATGAGATTCGACATATGCGAATAGCTACCCCGGTTCTTGACTCAGACTCATCAACGTTTATCTTTGTGCATGTAAGGATGTTTCCGTTGCAAGATCTTCAAAGCTGTTTGAGTTTGTTACTGTCTTTTACTGTCTATAACGGACGAACACTGCTGATCACTATAGTTACGTTCATTGTCCTGGGGCGGTGCGATAAAAACTTTTCTCTTTCACTACATATATATATCTACACTTTTCCGTCCTGGTGCTAATATATACCTTAAGGCATGTGGCTTTGACATCGCAACATGCAGTCTGTAGTCGTCATACAGAACATCTATGTACACATTCCAGACCCTGGCGCTGTGTCATGGTCCCCTATATCCATCATTATGTACTCGTAATCTCGTTCAACCATGCTCTCGTCTGGATCGTGGGACTCATTTCGCGAAGCTTTGATTTGCCACGCTGTTGGCTTTCACATGGAAGCCAGAAATATCACGGCCTCGGCCGTACCCGGCAGCGCTGTCAGTGCGACGGTTGCTGCTCCAAACATGATCATCGATAATGCCGAGTATGCCACCGCCCTCGAATTGCGCTCCATCAACAACGCGGTGCCCATGGCCGCTGCGTTGATGCCCGTTGTTACACCTGCTGCTACTACGGCGCTGTCTTCGGTGGTTCTGAGACGATCTTGGTTGATACAAGTTGTCTCTGTGGTACTGATCGGCATTCCCACGCAGAATGGTGTGTGACTATTCGTCGGAACGGATGCCCTTATCGGTTGCGTTTGTGCCGAGCCGGCCTGAGGGGTTCTATCGTTGATACGCATGACGGAGAAGAGCCAGTCTCCCACCATCTGGAATAATATGCCGTTGATTATGGCGAGAGTGCTGGTGAGTGTTGTGAGACCACCCAACTTCCCAATCGCCGGGATGCCCAACGCCAATGTTGCTGATCGACCAGCGAACGCTATGGCTTCGGCCGGATCCAGACCAATTCCTCGGCATACAAGCACATTGAGGAACACGTTGAAGGCTGCCAGAGCTACACACGTGAACGATACAGTTCCCAGACTAGCCCAGAGCTCAGAGCGGTACTCGTACATCTTGAAACCCATGCATGCTACACCAGCGTCCAGGAGAATGCTCGCCAAATCTCCAGCGCCGACATGAGCGGACACGTCATGATCCTGCATGATGTGGATGATACTATCGGACAGGGAGTTATGATGACGAAACTCGGTAACAACGGTAGCGAGGTCCATCCTCGTATACAAGGTTTTCAACCATATGTAAGCAGTGCCCAGTGCCCAGGTCAACACAAGTGGGTTGGCGAAAATGAGAGAGAAAGACCTTAGGCGTGGAACCCGGTGGAGGGTGGGAGAGGACCGCAAAGACTTCTGAAGCTGGATAGATAAAACCCAGAAGAGAGAGAAAGAAAACACGTCGAAGGGCATGGCGTAACCAGCAACCAGGTAGACCGGGAGCCCAACGGTGATGAGGAGAAAGAGCCAGGCCCATATTGGAACCGTTTGAAAGAGGAAGTCAATCGAGGCCATCTCTGAGTCATCAGGCAGAGGAGTGACCTTCACAATTGACTCTTTGGTCGAGAGGGCTTCACTGATGGTGGATAGTTGAGAGATTCTCTTCGACTCTGGCTCTGGCGCTGGAGCTGGCCAAGCGATGGATGGACTAGGCCAACTTCTGTTGTTGCTTTCTAGGTCGTTCAACATTTTCTTTGAGCGTCGGAGTCGCTGCTCGACGTGGTATCCTCCTGATGCAAATGTGAAAGAAGCCACATAGCTCATAATTGTGGTAACGACTATTGTCTTTGTCAATGAGCTTTCACATGAGATTCATCTCTGTACTCTTACCGAATGCACCAGCAAGTTTTGGGATATCCGAGGAGCTGTCGATGTGATCTCGGATGAGCAAGATAAAGAAGGCCACAAAGCCCAATGACATATGCCGCCCAACGAAAGCCGTCGGACCACGCAGATAGTTATCATAAAACAGCACAGTGTTCCTGTTGATGCTGCTCGAGACGATCATCACAATGAGTACCAGTAACAAAACAAGAATGGATGCTGGAATATTGATAGAATGAAGATCCAGCGCGATTTGAGTAGGTAAGACAAGTAATTGGATAGAAATCATGAGCAAAAGCCCGAATGCTGCATCCGAATACCTCTTAGCCAAGGCTGGCGTTTGGAGGCTACTACACAGCTTGTGAAGCAGAGTTGACGACATTTCGATACACCAAGATGTGACACAGAGACAAGGGCTCAGCGGCCCGGGACAGACATGCAGATGGAGAACGGGATTCAAGATCGGAGATGCATGAAGCATAGCGGTCAACCTAAAACATGGGATTCCTGAGCATCATATATAGATCTCATCGATCATTCAATACGCAGCGTTTGTAGTGAACCCAACTGGCCAACGGGGCAACCCGGAGCAGCCCATGACCGATAACCCGACTTCGAGTGAATATTGAAACATCTGAGCACATGTGAATGGTAACCCCGTCCGTGACCACACACGTTCTCGAGAGGAATTGCAAGGTGAGCGGTTCTCCAGATCCTAGAACTGGTGGACATCGCACTGCCGAATCCATCTGATGTCATGACATCTGTGATACCAGCCATGATAGACCTTTCACCCAAAGAGGTATCATGCGAGGTAGGACATCAAGGAGAAAGGCGGGCAAAAGAAGGGGCACAAACAGAGATTGTCTTGTGCACCGCAAAAGTAGCCAATACTATTGGTTATTGCAACGTTGTGCTTCACATCTCTGGTGGGTTACTGGTACTTAGAAGTCGGTCACTTTTTGTATGACGATGGAAAACCGCGGAGAAGTCGGGTTCTTACAGCAGGAGTGTGGATCTGAATTGCAAACAGATAGCGAGTGCAAGGAGCTTGATTGGAAACAGCCATATCGAACGGATTGCGAGAGGATGTTCAAACGCGGCTCTGCCGTTGACTTGGTTGCGAGATTCAGCCTATATCTTCGAGATCAATACATAAAAATGAAAACATGCTTTTAAAAAATAATGCAGCGATAAGAAAGTTTATGAAAATGAATAAAAGATACAAATAGCCTGCTTCAGCGCTCAAGCATCTTCAACTATTTCCTTCAAATTATTGTAAGGTGTCGTTCAATCTCAATGGAAGCGTGTGTAGCATTCAACCAATTATATCGTTGACCGCTGAAAAGTCGGCTGCAGCTAAGAACCCCTGGTTAGCCTCTTTCACCATACACCATAACCGTACATGCATGATCCCTTGTAGTCACAGCATGTAGAACATCAATGATATGAAACGGACAACGGCTCTCTGTGATAAGGCACCCATCTCATCACCTGACACCTAAAAAGACAAGGACAATGAGAAATATGCAGGCTTTCTCTTATCGAATCAAACCCAACGACAGACGGCACTGAAGCTCGAGCAAGAGGAGCAGAAAAAATGAGAGTATCTGGCTACGCCGATCACGAAGAGCGAGACTCTGATCAGGTGAGCAAAGTGACCAAACACTCTTGATCTCACTCAGGGAGCACCTCAAGCATGAACTCACCAAATAGCACGACGAGCGTGTAGTTGGTTGCAAAGTAGGATTCGGCTATAACTGCCTCATTGCTTATCTTACTCCGATGTTGCAACTGCAATCGTCTACTTGTGGTAAGCAAATGATTCAGGAAGCGCGCCTCCATCCTGCTTTATTTTTGATAAGTCAAGTCTGTTGAGGTCTGGTACGGTCGGGTCGGGTCGGGTGGTGGAGGAACAGGCATGGGACACAGGTATTGATGAGCTGTATCCGTGCGCGATTGAGTTTGCCAGCTGTCACCAATATCTATCTTTCTACCACTTGGGCTCCCTGTAAGGTTTGCGAAAAAGCTTCGTTGCGCCCGAACGAAGAGACAAAAGAGCTAGCCTGACTGAATTGTCAGGTAAGGCCATAGGAGTTTGTTGTCAGTTTCGTTAATCCCCGGGTTTCATCAACAGATTAAAAGAGTCTTGCAGTAGTCCTTGTTATCCCTTTCTACCATATCTAAAGTACCTATTATGACTATCGGGATAAACACGTCGAACACTGGCTGCGTTCAACAACGAGTAGCAACTACCTAGGCCCCGCAGTGTGAATAAAAGATGGCCAATCTCCACTCTCTTCTCACCTGGAAAAGCGGCCGCGTAATTTTCACATCGCATGCTGGGTACCTATGTATGAAGCTCATCCAGTGCCAAGAGACTAGTAATCTGTCTCAAAGAGGAAGCCTTCGACGTTGGGTTTCTCGCATTGTGCCATTATTACTAACGACAAACATAAGCCACGGGTTTCGTTCGGCTCCCCACAAGGGAGTACGAATCTAAGTACTATCCATTCTGAACCTATCCATCGCGGGAAATTAGCGCCAATGCTGCTTGCTTCACAACTACAAAGGTACCCTTTTGTCAACACGCTGGTGACTCTTGGTTTGAATATCGTAGGAACAGATATTGTTTTACTATGGTCCATGCCCAGTAAAAGAACCACCCCCCAAGTACTGATTCTATGGGGCTTTTGGAACTATGCCTATGTCGCCTTAGCTTCTTGGCATCTCCAAGCAAAATATAAAGGTACTTGTGAAAATACGACCCTGTGAAGCCCCTGCTAGCTAGATTTGCTTAGCGCGAGACCTCTCCACTGGCGATCTAGTAGGGGGGCCATAGTAGGCACTTAGCACAGAAAGCCGCATTCCTTGGGTAAATTATACGCTACAGCCACCCGCATTTAAATCAGTAACAGCTTAGCGGGTCAGTAGGGCTACTAGTGTTACGGATTCAATTGGTTTATAGGTGTATAGCGAGGGCGTTGAGGCCCGGGGTTTGCGTTCGTCTGGAATAACCAATGAGTAGATAATTGGGCCTGTAATACACAATAGGAAACAAAGCCAACGCGAAAATGTTCTAAATCAGGTACCTAGCGAAATTTGTAAGGCTTGTGTCCAATTCCACGTTATATTTGAACAAGATGCTTGCTTAACGTGCCATTCGTTCTTGTGGCATGTTCCGTACTTACTACGCTGAAAGAGGCACACACAGCAGGATACCCATACCTGGAAAAGCATACTTATACTCCATACTATACCTGCCTTGAGTACAACCTCAAGATTGGGTCTATTGCTGTCCCATTATGTCGTCGCAACTTTCGACGCCAAGCCTTGGAGCTAAACTGAAGCCATAATAGTTAGAATTTTGCGAAAGCTTGAATTTAGATACCGCAGTAATGCCGCAGTGAGCAATGATCGACTTTTCCCAGTTCTGCCCGGCTTCTTTCTAATTATAGATTCCTACTTCTGTAAGCAGGACTTTGCGAAGTCGTCGAAGCTCAATGAACAGCTGTAAGACCTAGCACCTTACCCTACTTACCTAGGTAGGTTAGGGAGGTAGTAAAGGAGGCTAGGCTCTGTCCGCCATCTACTGGTGCCTGATGAGATATATCAAATACAGTCCTTTGCCAGGGTTAGATGATTTAAGAGAGCTAGCTGCCCGCCTATCATTGGCGCAGATTCGACCGGCGCCCTGCCGTTCGCGCCGCATTAATGCGTCTGGGCTTGACAATTGCTTGAAAGCCACAATGCGAGTTTACTCATCATTGGAATTGATGTTTACCTCTTTTCCCGTCATGCATGCTGTGCCTCTTTTGGGAACGACTCAACGTTGTGTTCTTGGCAGGCTATCGTAACCAGCCCGGCTAGTGATGACAGGCATTGATTGCATTGCAGGAAGAAGACATTCCAAATCTCATGGGCCTTGTAAACAGTCAGACCCAAAGCTTTGGGAAACAAGATGTCGGAAGGCCTAGATAGGGACAATGTGTTGAATTACTTACGAAATGATCAGCAATTTCCGATGAATTGAAAATACATAAATCTCAAGCCATGGCACTCAACATGAACCAACACTCGTCTTGCCTTTGCATCTCACCCGTCTTTCCGCAGCATTCGAAACCGAGCCAGTCAAGATGAAGTTCTCAAGCATTGCCCCCCTCCTAACTCTGGCGGCCTCGGTGGCAGCCATGCCGCAAAAGAGGTGTCCGGGTAACTCCACGTTGCCTACCACCACCATTGCCGGAATAGAGGTCGCCGACACGCCCCTGATCCGAAAGGCGCGTGAGATCATGGAGGCCAACTTCGAGCCCTTCCTGATCCGCCATGTGTACCGAACCTGGCTCTTCGGCGCTGCCACCATTCACAACAACGCCACCCTGGCGGCCAAGATCGATATCGAGGCCCATGCGGTAGCTTGCCTGCTCCATGATGTTGGTTGGGACACACGTGACAACTCTCCATTTACCTCGAAGTACGGATCTCCTCTCAAAAGATCCTTTATTCAGTTATCTGGTTAGCTAACAAGGGTTCCGCTACAGTGACAAGCGCTTCGAGGTCGATGCCGCCATCTACACAGCCGACTTCCTGCGCGAGAACGGCGTCAAGGGCGAGTGGTCCGCGAGGCGCGTCCAGGATGTCTGGCACGGCATTGCCCTGCACGGCACAACGAGCATCGGCTTGTTCAGCGAGGCGATCAACACTGCCTTCATCGTCGAAAGCATCAACATGGACTTCCCCGGTCCCCACCCCAAGTTCCCTGTCGAGGACTACGATAACATCGTCGCCAAGTACCCCATGGATGGCCTAGGAGAGGGCACCAACAGGGCTTTCACTCACATCGCCAGCTACAAGCCTGATGTTACCTACGATACCTTCCTCGAGCCTTGGGGTGTTGCCTACGTTGAGGGTTACAACCCTGTTGGCCACCGCCTGTTTGACCGTGGTAACCCCAATGTCACCTCTCCCGCACCGACGAAGCGGAATGTTCACAGCAACGTCCACAGCATGTAAATCTGCTTCAATGCCTTGTCATCCTTCACTTAATCTGAGCCTACATATTCGAACGAGCAGTTCGATGTTAGGTCTATGGAAGGGCGTTTGCTTCAAACTATGTAAATAATCATGTTTAAAGACTTGTACATAATATTATACCCAAGAGTCTATTACTCATCATGCCTCGTATTACAAGTGACAAGAAATCCCAAAAATACCTATCTTGAGATACTCCTCCAGGTTGTTCTCGGACACGATGCGAATGTATCTAAATGTCATCTTGAGTCCTAAAGCGAAGCTATGAGATCGCTCATCACTACTAATAATACACTTCTCCTTTCATCAATATCCTCGCAGTCCTATGGAGATCGGCAGAGACAATGTTCCCCTCCTCATCAAAGGTTGCCCCTATCTCGACCGTACCACTCGGGTGTCCGATGACGATAGACGACGATGACTTACCTGTGCCATCGACTCTTTTTCTACGGAGTTGCTCGGCAAGCGATCCCTCGATATTCGCAGCAGCGCCCAAACACAACGCCAGCGTCAAGGGCGCTGCCTTGTGGGCCTGGCCCATGGACATGGCCAAGCAGCGTATATCAACCTCCACCCCACCACCATCTCCTGTCTCTCTGCCACTTCGCAAGTCCGGTGAGAGTAGAAGCACTATCTTGGGCACGCTCTCGACCTCTGGATCCAATCCCATCCTCTCGGCACCCGCGCGTCTGATTATCTCCAGCCTCGCTTTCAGCGGCTCGTCGGCCTCCACCGCAGCCGGAGTCAACTTATTCGCTTTTCCCGCACGGAGGCCCAGCTCCTCCAGCGCCACAAAAACGCCCGGATTCGAAACGTCGACCAAGGATGCGCGGATCGTGCTGCCGTCCGGCAGATCAAGGACGTCCACGGCGTTCCCCGTAGGCAGCGCACGTCTCGTCTTCGCGCCCGCCGGGTCGATGAAGCTCAGGGTGATGCGGCTCTGTTTCCCTGGCACGCCGTCCATTGCATAGTTGCCGCTCGGACAGTAAGAGTATTGGGGTGACTCGCCACCTCCATCCCTCTTTCCTTCGCCTTGCTTGATCCCACGATTAGATGCTCGGACGCGGAAGCGCGCATGTATGATCTTGGAGGTGTTCGTATTGAAGACCCGGACGAAAGCCTCGGTGTACTCTTCCTCGTCTTCCTCCCCCTCCATACCACCATCTTCCATGCCGCGCACCGTACGTATCCGTCCCCGCTTCTCCCTCTCGCTCAAGTACCCCCAATCCCACGCCACAGGTCCCACCACGGCACTCATGTTCCCGCAATTCCCCTCCATGTCCAGCTTGCCGTCGCGCACGCCGACCTGCACGAAGGTGAAGTCGACATCCGCGTCGTCCCGGCGCGACGGCGCGAGCACGCACACCTTCGACGTCGACGAGATGCCCCCGCCCATTCCGTCGAGCTGGCGTCCCGTGAGCGGGTCCGGGGATCCCATTGCCGCGGGGAGGATGCGGGCCCATTCCTCTCCATGATTACCATTCCCAGATGCTGATAGGGGCAGATCCGAGGCGCGGAGAACGAGGCCGTTGGAGGTCCCGCTGCGCACGAAGAGGGCTGGAAGAGCGCGCTGGCCTTTCTCCTCCAGGCTCTTGGCTTTTGGCTTGCCTGAGGCCAACTCTTCCTTCGGAAGATGAGAGCAGGCCGGAGAAGCTGTGGTGGATATGGTGCAGCCGCCGTTTCTTGATGAGGCTGCTACGCGCTTGAGAATGGTCTTGTTGCTACGTGGCACTTGGAAGTGAGGGGGCCTGCCGCCACTGCACTCAGGTCTGACTGCTGCAAGGGTGTGTAAGCCTGTATCTCGAACCTCGGTGACACGATACACCTTCGGGGCTGCTGGACATGATAGATACGCGAGCAGACACCTCGGCCGGATGCGGGGCGCGGAGGGCGGCATCAGTTCCAATCAGTCTATCTTCAATGCCCCGAAGCGGCCTATGAGTCTCGATAAGAGTGGTAGTTGCATGCAACACAATTCCGAGAGAAGTCCAACTTTGAGTGATTGAGAGATAGATAGAGATGATACAGCCGCTACATCCATATCAAACTCGCGGGCATTGAACGTGATGTTGATCCTCTCCCGGGACAAATCGGAGGAAGTTCGCACCTAACCAACTAGTATGGGCCATTTCAATATGCCATTTAGGACGGAGTGATAGTGGAGCCGACGCATCTATGATCGGCATGGTACAATGCTGCGTTTGACTTTCATCACATAGTCGCCAAAGGCGGAAAATAGCCAACCTTATGTGGCTCATCAGGACTTTCGAATAATAAAATAACGTGGTTTTCACGTTTCACTCCCAGTCTTACAAGGTTGGTTAACTACTATTAAGATATGCTAATTCGATCCAAAGCTTATGCCTCCGGCGCCTAGCCTATGGTCTTTTATGTAAACCGGCCTCATAGGAATGTCCTCGGAAACAAAAAACAATGCTATGATGTCTTGGCCTCGGAAGACATGCTCTCTCTCGCCTTGTATAGTACAATTCACTCGTCCTCGTCATCAGGCGCGGCGTCAGCCATGCTGGTATCTGCTGCTTTAACGGGGCTGCCGTCCTCGTCCTCGTCCTCTTCGTCGCTGTCGTCCAAGACCCTCCCCCGTCTTGCACGTTTTGAGGTGATCCTAGTGGTAGTTTGCTCCTCGTCCTCATCCCGAGGAGTCGTGTGGTCTACGTCCATGCGATCCTCTGTTGCGTCGACCTTCGAACCGGCATCGGCATCAGACAGTGGCGAACTGCGATTCTCCATGGCCCTCTCAGCACGATCGAGAGCATCATCGTCGTCATCGTCGCCATTGTCATCAGAACTATCGACCACGATCTCTGCGGATTTGTACTGCTTGTTGTCTTTCTTGGCCAGCCTCCGTTTCTTCTTGGGTTGGGATTCGTCATCCGACTCCTGGTCCTCTTCACGTCTGGCCTTCTTCTTTCGCTGCGAGCGGTTTTTGGGTTGCTGATCCTCAGTCCGACTCGGCTTCGGCTTCCTCTTCCGTTTGACCTTCTCTCCCGTCTCCTCATCCGTGGTGAGTTCAGCATCCTCTTCCTTTTTCATGGCTTTGTCGCGTTCCCTTTCCTTGGCCATCATCTCCTCGCGGTCCTTTCGTAACTTCTCTTGTCTCTCTTTCTCTTGATTTACCGCCTGTTGTCGCTCCTCTTCGCGACGTTTAGCATCAGCTTGCCGTTTCTCGAGGACGGCTGCAATCTTTTCCTTGTTCTTCTCCTCGTATTCTTTCTGGCTCTCGATTGAACGGCCCAGCTGCTTGCGCTGTGTATTTCGTGCCATGTTGGCACGCGATTCCAAGTCGACCTTGGGATATGGAGGCTGGGGATGTTGCGCGATCTCATCAAGAGCCACAATAGCTGCCTCGAGACCCTCCATGGCCTCTTCTAATTGAACAAGAGAGCGCTGCGTTTCAGGTACAACCATTATGTGCTGTACTAGTTGGATCTGCACGAATGCCACATTGAACTTGAAGTGGCTCTGCTCTGGTGAAATTTGGAGAGCCTGGATCGATAGTTAGCTTTGTTACAAATTCATACAGGCTCACATGTGAACGGCTCGTACCTTATTAGCGTAGTTCAATGAGGTTTTGAAAGCTTCCAAATTCCGGTCATGCCTGCCTCGGTTGAGCCATGTTCGTCCCAGACATGCCAGGATATTGGCGTCGTTGCTTTTGCCCTCTTTCGACAAAGCGATCTCGTAGTTCTCGATTGCTTTGGAAAACTGACGCAGCTCCGAATAGGTGTGGCCGATATTAATATAGACATTTGCATCCTTGATTGTTTCTCGTATCTTGAGGAATACGGGGAGTGCGTTGTGGTAGTCCTTTTTGTCCTCAATAAGGGCAATGGCGACACCTTGAGCAGCAAAGGCATTCTTGGGGTCTAATTGTAGCGCCTTATCAAAGAACTCCACGGCACGAGTGTATGACGCGGATCGCTTCTGCTTATCCTGATCCGACTCGCGTCGCATCTCTCTCGCAGCCATCAATAACAGGTTGCCCATCCCGATCAAGGCGTATCTGTCATGCTTGTCATAGTTCTGGAGAGTGTGTTTGTAGTGTCTCATTTCCGGATCCTCGTTGATGTTGGTGAGCTTCCTGCGCGAATGAACTCGACCAAGATACCACCCATACAAAGCACGAACTTCAAGGTCGGCCGAGTTCGCTTGATACAGTTTTGCAACAGCATCCGGGCCTTCTTTGTTATCCTTACTAGGGTTCTTGCGCAGCTTTATAAAAGCCAGCCGTGCTTGTGCGTCGGTATAGTCGTCATGGCGTGCTATCAGCTGCTCGTAGACCTCGACTGCTTTGTCCGTCAGGCCCTGGTACTCGTAGCTTCGACCCAGATTGAAGCTGATAGTTGTGACCAAACCATCGGTGTCTATATCCTCGCCCTTTTCTCCAATCCGCATGCAGGAACCTAAAGCTGCCTGGAACAACTCAGTCGCGCGATCGTGTTTCTCAGCTTGGGAGTAGAAACATCCGATATTGTTCAGCAGCTGAGGCGGCAGATTCTTTCTCAAAGCTGTACGCAACTCGTTTGCGTCCTCAATTCCGTCCGGATGTTCTGATGAAGGAATCTGGTCTAACTCGAGTTGTTCTACTTGTAGCAGGCACTGCAGTGCTTTCTCCGGCTGGCTGCTCTCATACAGACGGGCGAGGTTCAGGAGAATTGAGGGATCTGGTGATAGATTTTTCTTGGGGTCCCTCCAGGCTGTCCGTACTTGTTCCAGGTAGTCGATGGCCTTACGCATCTCTGCCGACTTATCCTCTTTCGTTGCAGCGAACTGATTCATGAATACCTCCTCCGCATATAGCGTACCCAAGAGGATCATGGCTTCGTAGATGCGCTCGTGTTTTCCGGCAGGTTGCATCATTTTCTCTAGTCTGAGTTTTGCCTCGCCAAAATCTTTGTTGACGACGGATAGTTGGGCAACGCCAAATTTGGCGGGCAGGTAGCCTCTCTCTAGTCCGCCCCTGGCTTCATCTGCTCGCCGATAGTAGTCCGTAGCTATCTCAGCATTGCCACTGTAGTGCTCCTTCTTCGCCAGCAAGTACCACCCGTCACTGGCGATGGCATTGACATCCGTGTACTGAATGGCCTTGTTTGCGAGCGAGTCGACATGAGACAGGTTCTTGCTGGACAGGAAGTACCCGGCAAACGTAGCGCAGGTCAGCGGCTGGCTCTTGTCGTGCTTGAAGGACTTCTGGGTGAACTCGGTCATGGCCTTCTTGTACAGCTTGATGAATTCGGGGCTGTGGATGGGGACTTTGCTGCTGGCGTCGAGATAGTACAGGCCAAGCAAAATCAGCGCCTTCGACTCCGGGTTCAGCTCGAGAGATCTGACCCAGGCCTGCTTTGCGTCTTCCTTGTAGCCCAGCTGCCAGAGACAACAGCCGATACCGATGCGGGGATCTGGATCGGAAAGGTGTGGTGCCTTGAACAAGCTGTCTTGGTATGTTGTCAGAGCATCCTTGTAGTTGCCGAGCCCGTACAGCGCACGCGCCTTGCCCATGGCGGCGAGCATGTTCTTTCCCTGCGAGACCTTGCTTGCCTGCTCAAAGGACTTCAACGCGCTCTTGAGGAGGTCGGCCTTGGCTTGGTCAATGGCCCCGCCCGCGGCAGCTTTGGACGGGGCTTGTAGAGAAGCCTTCAGCAGCTGGAGCACGCCGCGGGCCAGGAGTAGAGGAGGGAAGGCAGGGTTTATGCGGGAGGCTTCGTTGAGCGAGGCAGTGGCGAGCTGGAGGTAGTGATCTTTGGTCTTGGCGTCGGACAGCAGGGCTCCGTCGGGGGCGACGCGGGGTGCCTCGCGACTCTTGCGCAGGTACATCCAGCAGACGCAGCTGATGAGGCTCAGCTTCTCGAGAGGGGTGGTGTCCTGCATGGCATTGCTGCCGCGGTTGAGCACCTCGATGGCACGGTCGGTCTTGTTCTGCTTGGCGTAGGCAAGCGCGACGGTCATCCAGTACAGACGCGCCGTGTGCTCGTTCTCGAACATATCGCAGAGCTCAGTAGGGTCGTCGACAAGGTTGTTGAGATCGATCTCAACATTGATGAATTCGTCGTCCTCCTGGACGGGGACCTCGATGGTGCCGGGGATGTCATCGAAGCGTTTGCGGGCCGGCTGGGGAGCGACGCCGTGGGTGGCGCCGTTGGCCCCGGCGTGGCCGTTTCGGGTGGGCGTTGTGGTCGCCATCGCGCCACGAGCGGTGAAGGAGGGAGCGAGCTGGAGAGGTGGGCGGAAGCTGAGAGGAGGTGTAAGGTGTGATGCGATGCGATGCGCTGAGATGGACGCGACGCACGGCGGGCGAGAGGGCGAGGTGCCGAGGGAAGTGTCAGAAGACAGAGCTCTGGCAGAGACTAGGAACACAAGGCACCAATCATCTCCAGAACAGTTGCACTCTAATATGCCAAGTGTTGTACGTGAATGGTCTGGTGGCGGGTGGGATGGGATGGGATGAGTTGAAGTGGTGAAGTGGTGAAGTGGTGAATTGGTGAATTGGTGAATTGGTGCTATGGTTGGTTGATAATTGTTGAAATGGCGAGGCTGAACAAAATCCCGGCGTGCTTCACTTGCACTGCACAAAGTATCCCTCACCTGCAGCCAGTGGACCCATAATTAAGGTTCTATATTTTACTAATATCCTAGCTTATAACTACCTAATTAAGCTCAGTACCTTTACTGTTTTTATTAAAAATTTAAGTTTATTAAAAAGAAATTTGTTAAATTTCTATTTAATCTTTATTTTTATAAATAAATATTAAGTTATTTTAATATATATATATATATTAAAATAACTTAATATTTATTTATAAAAATAAAGATTAAATAGAAATTTAACAAATTTCTTTTTAATAAACTTAAATTTTTAATAAAAACAGTAAAGGTACTGAGCTTAATTAGGTAGTTATAAGCTAGGATATTAGTAAAATATAGAACCTTAATTATGGGTCCACTGGCTGCAGGTGAGGGATACTTTGTGCAGTGCAAGTGAAGCACGCCGGGATTTTGTTCAGCCTCGCCATTTCAACAATTATCAACCAACCATAGCACCAATTCACCAATTCACCAATTCACCACTTCACCACTTCACCACTTCAACTCATCCCATCCCATCCCACCCGCCACCAGACCATTCACGTACAACACTTGGCATATTAGAGTGCAACTGTTCTGGAGATGATTGGTGCCTTGTGTTCCTAGTCTCTGCCAGAGCTCTGTCTTCTGACACTTCCCTCGGCACCTCGCCCTCTCGCCCGCCGTGCGTCGCGTCCATCTCAGCGCATCGCATCGCATCACACCTTACACCTCCTCTCAGCTTCCGCCCACCTCTCCAGCTCGCTCCCTCCTTCACCGCTCGTGGCGCGATGGCGACCACAACGCCCACCCGAAACGGCCACGCCGGGGCCAACGGCGCCACCCACGGCGTCGCTCCCCAGCCGGCCCGCAAACGCTTCGATGACATCCCCGGCACCATCGAGGTCCCCGTCCAGGAGGACGACGAATTCATCAATGTTGAGATCGATCTCAACAACCTTGTCGACGACCCTACTGAGCTCTGCGATATGTTCGAGAACGAGCACACGGCGCGTCTGTACTGGATGACCGTCGCGCTTGCCTACGCCAAGCAGAACAAGACCGACCGTGCCATCGAGGTGCTCAACCGCGGCAGCAATGCCATGCAGGACACCACCCCTCTCGAGAAGCTGAGCCTCATCAGCTGCGTCTGCTGGATGTACCTGCGCAAGAGTCGCGAGGCACCCCGCGTCGCCCCCGACGGAGCCCTGCTGTCCGACGCCAAGACCAAAGATCACTACCTCCAGCTCGCCACTGCCTCGCTCAACGAAGCCTCCCGCATAAACCCTGCCTTCCCTCCTCTACTCCTGGCCCGCGGCGTGCTCCAGCTGCTGAAGGCTTCTCTACAAGCCCCGTCCAAAGCTGCCGCGGGCGGGGCCATTGACCAAGCCAAGGCCGACCTCCTCAAGAGCGCGTTGAAGTCCTTTGAGCAGGCAAGCAAGGTCTCGCAGGGAAAGAACATGCTCGCCGCCATGGGCAAGGCGCGTGCGCTGTACGGGCTCGGCAACTACAAGGATGCTCTGACAACATACCAAGACAGCTTGTTCAAGGCACCACACCTTTCCGATCCAGATCCCCGCATCGGTATCGGCTGTTGTCTCTGGCAGCTGGGCTACAAGGAAGACGCAAAGCAGGCCTGGGTCAGATCTCTCGAGCTGAACCCGGAGTCGAAGGCGCTGATTTTGCTTGGCCTGTACTATCTCGACGCCAGCAGCAAAGTCCCCATCCACAGCCCCGAATTCATCAAGCTGTACAAGAAGGCCATGACCGAGTTCACCCAGAAGTCCTTCAAGCACGACAAGAGCCAGCCGCTGACCTGCGCTACGTTTGCCGGGTACTTCCTGTCCAGCAAGAACCTGTCTCATGTCGACTCGCTCGCAAACAAGGCCATTCAGTACACGGATGTCAATGCCATCGCCAGTGACGGGTGGTACTTGCTGGCGAAGAAGGAGCACTACAGTGGCAATGCTGAGATAGCTACGGACTACTATCGGCGAGCAGATGAAGCCAGGGGCGGACTAGAGAGAGGCTACCTGCCCGCCAAATTTGGCGTTGCCCAACTATCCGTCGTCAACAAAGATTTTGGCGAGGCAAAACTCAGACTAGAGAAAATGATGCAACCTGCCGGAAAACACGAGCGCATCTACGAAGCCATGATCCTCTTGGGTACGCTATATGCGGAGGAGGTATTCATGAATCAGTTCGCTGCAACGAAAGAGGATAAGTCGGCAGAGATGCGTAAGGCCATCGACTACCTGGAACAAGTACGGACAGCCTGGAGGGACCCCAAGAAAAATCTATCACCAGATCCCTCAATTCTCCTGAACCTCGCCCGTCTGTATGAGAGCAGCCAGCCGGAGAAAGCACTGCAGTGCCTGCTACAAGTAGAACAACTCGAGTTAGACCAGATTCCTTCATCAGAACATCCGGACGGAATTGAGGACGCAAACGAGTTGCGTACAGCTTTGAGAAAGAATCTGCCGCCTCAGCTGCTGAACAATATCGGATGTTTCTACTCCCAAGCTGAGAAACACGATCGCGCGACTGAGTTGTTCCAGGCAGCTTTAGGTTCCTGCATGCGGATTGGAGAAAAGGGCGAGGATATAGACACCGATGGTTTGGTCACAACTATCAGCTTCAATCTGGGTCGAAGCTACGAGTACCAGGGCCTGACGGACAAAGCAGTCGAGGTCTACGAGCAGCTGATAGCACGCCATGACGACTATACCGACGCACAAGCACGGCTGGCTTTTATAAAGCTGCGCAAGAACCCTAGTAAGGATAACAAAGAAGGCCCGGATGCTGTTGCAAAACTGTATCAAGCGAACTCGGCCGACCTTGAAGTTCGTGCTTTGTATGGGTGGTATCTTGGTCGAGTTCATTCGCGCAGGAAGCTCACCAACATCAACGAGGATCCGGAAATGAGACACTACAAACACACTCTCCAGAACTATGACAAGCATGACAGATACGCCTTGATCGGGATGGGCAACCTGTTATTGATGGCTGCGAGAGAGATGCGACGCGAGTCGGATCAGGATAAGCAGAAGCGATCCGCGTCATACACTCGTGCCGTGGAGTTCTTTGATAAGGCGCTACAATTAGACCCCAAGAATGCCTTTGCTGCTCAAGGTGTCGCCATTGCCCTTATTGAGGACAAAAAGGACTACCACAACGCACTCCCCGTATTCCTCAAGATACGAGAAACAATCAAGGATGCAAATGTCTATATTAATATCGGCCACACCTATTCGGAGCTGCGTCAGTTTTCCAAAGCAATCGAGAACTACGAGATCGCTTTGTCGAAAGAGGGCAAAAGCAACGACGCCAATATCCTGGCATGTCTGGGACGAACATGGCTCAACCGAGGCAGGCATGACCGGAATTTGGAAGCTTTCAAAACCTCATTGAACTACGCTAATAAGGTACGAGCCGTTCACATGTGAGCCTGTATGAATTTGTAACAAAGCTAACTATCGATCCAGGCTCTCCAAATTTCACCAGAGCAGAGCCACTTCAAGTTCAATGTGGCATTCGTGCAGATCCAACTAGTACAGCACATAATGGTTGTACCTGAAACGCAGCGCTCTCTTGTTCAATTAGAAGAGGCCATGGAGGGTCTCGAGGCAGCTATTGTGGCTCTTGATGAGATCGCGCAACATCCCCAGCCTCCATATCCCAAGGTCGACTTGGAATCGCGTGCCAACATGGCACGAAATACACAGCGCAAGCAGCTGGGCCGTTCAATCGAGAGCCAGAAAGAATACGAGGAGAAGAACAAGGAAAAGATTGCAGCCGTCCTCGAGAAACGGCAAGCTGATGCTAAACGTCGCGAAGAGGAGCGACAACAGGCGGTAAATCAAGAGAAAGAGAGACAAGAGAAGTTACGAAAGGACCGCGAGGAGATGATGGCCAAGGAAAGGGAACGCGACAAAGCCATGAAAAAGGAAGAGGATGCTGAACTCACCACGGATGAGGAGACGGGAGAGAAGGTCAAACGGAAGAGGAAGCCGAAGCCGAGTCGGACTGAGGATCAGCAACCCAAAAACCGCTCGCAGCGAAAGAAGAAGGCCAGACGTGAAGAGGACCAGGAGTCGGATGACGAATCCCAACCCAAGAAGAAACGGAGGCTGGCCAAGAAAGACAACAAGCAGTACAAATCCGCAGAGATCGTGGTCGATAGTTCTGATGACAATGGCGACGATGACGACGATGATGCTCTCGATCGTGCTGAGAGGGCCATGGAGAATCGCAGTTCGCCACTGTCTGATGCCGATGCCGGTTCGAAGGTCGACGCAACAGAGGATCGCATGGACGTAGACCACACGACTCCTCGGGATGAGGACGAGGAGCAAACTACCACTAGGATCACCTCAAAACGTGCAAGACGGGGGAGGGTCTTGGACGACAGCGACGAAGAGGACGAGGACGAGGACGGCAGCCCCGTTAAAGCAGCAGATACCAGCATGGCTGACGCCGCGCCTGATGACGAGGACGAGTGAATTGTACTATACAAGGCGAGAGAGAGCATGTCTTCCGAGGCCAAGACATCATAGCATTGTTTTTTGTTTCCGAGGACATTCCTATGAGGCCGGTTTACATAAAAGACCATAGGCTAGGCGCCGGAGGCATAAGCTTTGGATCGAATTAGCATATCTTAATAGTAGTTAACCAACCTTGTAAGACTGGGAGTGAAACGTGAAAACCACGTTATTTTATTATTCGAAAGTCCTGATGAGCCACATAAGGTTGGCTATTTTCCGCCTTTGGCGACTATGTGATGAAAGTCAAACGCAGCATTGTACCATGCCGATCATAGATGCGTCGGCTCCACTATCACTCCGTCCTAAATGGCATATTGAAATGGCCCATACTAGTTGGTTAGGTGCGAACTTCCTCCGATTTGTCCCGGGAGAGGATCAACATCACGTTCAATGCCCGCGAGTTTGATATGGATGTAGCGGCTGTATCATCTCTATCTATCTCTCAATCACTCAAAGTTGGACTTCTCTCGGAATTGTGTTGCATGCAACTACCACTCTTATCGAGACTCATAGGCCGCTTCGGGGCATTGAAGATAGACTGATTGGAACTGATGCCGCCCTCCGCGCCCCGCATCCGGCCGAGGTGTCTGCTCGCGTATCTATCATGTCCAGCAGCCCCGAAGGTGTATCGTGTCACCGAGGTTCGAGATACAGGCTTACACACCCTTGCAGCAGTCAGACCTGAGTGCAGTGGCGGCAGGCCCCCTCACTTCCAAGTGCCACGTAGCAACAAGACCATTCTCAAGCGCGTAGCAGCCTCATCAAGAAACGGCGGCTGCACCATATCCACCACAGCTTCTCCGGCCTGCTCTCATCTTCCGAAGGAAGAGTTGGCCTCAGGCAAGCCAAAAGCCAAGAGCCTGGAGGAGAAAGGCCAGCGCGCTCTTCCAGCCCTCTTCGTGCGCAGCGGGACCTCCAACGGCCTCGTTCTCCGCGCCTCGGATCTGCCCCTATCAGCATCTGGGAATGGTAATCATGGAGAGGAATGGGCCCGCATCCTCCCCGCGGCAATGGGATCCCCGGACCCGCTCACGGGACGCCAGCTCGACGGAATGGGCGGGGGCATCTCGTCGACGTCGAAGGTGTGCGTGCTCGCGCCGTCGCGCCGGGACGACGCGGATGTCGACTTCACCTTCGTGCAGGTCGGCGTGCGCGACGGCAAGCTGGACATGGAGGGGAATTGCGGGAACATGAGTGCCGTGGTGGGACCTGTGGCGTGGGATTGGGGGTACTTGAGCGAGAGGGAGAAGCGGGGACGGATACGTACGGTGCGCGGCATGGAAGATGGTGGTATGGAGGGGGAGGAAGACGAGGAAGAGTACACCGAGGCTTTCGTCCGGGTCTTCAATACGAACACCTCCAAGATCATACATGCGCGCTTCCGCGTCCGAGCATCTAATCGTGGGATCAAGCAAGGCGAAGGAAAGAGGGATGGAGGTGGCGAGTCACCCCAATACTCTTACTGTCCGAGCGGCAACTATGCAATGGACGGCGTGCCAGGGAACAGAGCCGCATCACCCTGAGCTTCATCGACCCGGCGGGCGCGAAGACGAGACGTGCGCTGCCTACGGGGAACGCCGTGGACGTCCTTGATCTGCCGGACGGCAGCACGATCCGCGCATCCTTGGTCGACGTTTCGAATCCGGGCGTTTTTGTGGCGCTGGAGGAGCTGGGCCTCCGTGCGGGAAAAGCGAATAAGTTGACTCCGGCTGCGGTGGAGGCCGACGAGCCGCTGAAAGCGAGGCTGGAGATAATCAGACGCGCGGGTGCCGAGAGGATGGGATTGGATCCAGAGGTCGAGAGCGTGCCCAAGATAGTGCTTCTACTCTCACCGGACTTGCGAAGTGGCAGAGAGACAGGAGATGGTGGTGGGGT
>JAJNNY010000141.1:0-25126 GCA_022453515.1 Astrocystis sublimbata | reverse complement strand
AAACATGAGTAAAATGTTTTTGCATTTGTAGTGAAAGTAATGAAATAAACTTATGCTTGAGGTATCTGAAATGCAAAGCGCGACTTGACGCCATCATGCAGGCTCATGAAGTTCTGCTATACTGACAACAGAAACGAAACTCAACCTCTCTCAACTCGACCCGTACATCCCAGAATAACGCCGTGTAATGAGTAAACACCCGAAGTCGTTGTGGCCTTCGCGGTTAATATCGATTAATACAATCGGACAGACTCCGCCCGAGAACAGACCATCCCTCGGTACTCCGTACCGCCTTTGAGTGATAGCGTGCCCGACGGCATAGCCTATGTGCCATTTTCACTCCCTTTCCCCATTTCCCTTTGCAACTCCTCGCCAGTTCTCCCGCTTGCCCTACTTATACTGCATGGGTGGTTGACCTTGAGGCGGCGGCGGGCCCCAACCCTGAGGCGGACCGTGGTTCTGCATGGGTATGTTGTTACTGCCGCCGCCCTTCATGTTCATAACGTCGGGTCTGTTCTCGAGCGGTTGGGCGAAGTTGCAGACGTGGCATTGGACATCGTGGTAGCCTTTGAAGGAGAGAGGCAGGACGGGCTGTGCGACGAAGAGGTTGGTTAGCGCTTGTATGATGACTGGCTGGCTGGCCGGCTCGTATTTGCGCGCGTATGGATCGCTTGGTCCGGCGCATGGAGGTCCACGGTAGCGCACCATGATGCATTGGGAGGAGAGGGAGAGAGAGAGAGAGGGTAGTACTAACAACAAAGCAGAAGGTGAACCACGGGTTGCTCTTGATGACGTGGGCAGAGTAGTTGCCGCAGTTGTGACACTGGCAGGTGAGGCCCTCGTAGCCCTCGACTTCCTTGCGGAAGGTGTGCTCGCCGCAGGTGAAGATCAGACACATTTTCTGGCGAGGTGCGGATGAGGCGATTCGGTACTAGGTTTCGGGTGCAGGGTGCGGGCGGGAGCCGATCGGTCGCATGCGCAGGGAGCGCGCGGAGATGGGAGTTCGTGTTCTAGTCGCAGGTTCTCGTGTCGCAGAAAGTGTAGGACGGTAGATTCGGCAGCTGGGAAACGAGCAGTATCCAGGTTCTGGATTCGTAGGCAACGTGGGAGATGGATAATCTTGGGCTATCTAGGAATAAAGGTGGCGTGGCGTGCGTGGTGTGGCCAGGCGAGCAGACTATGTAAGGAGGCGAAGATGGATGCGTTGTCTGCCCGTTGTGTACCTAAGCTGTCAACTGGTGCTTGACAGCGCCAGTCGAGCCAGTCGCTACGCCGCGTCACTAGAGACGCTGGGCGCTGGGCGCTGGGCTGTGAGCCTGTCAATGCCTGCGGGTGTCATGGGATCTCGGATGCGATAGCACTGACAGCCGAGAAAGGCCAAGAAAGAGTAGCCCCAGCTCGCCAGGTGGGAGCACCCCAGATCCAGCTACTACTGTAGGCCGGGGCCGCTACCGGGGTACAGGTACATCTAAGTACCTATGTACCTTACCGCACCTCGCCGCACGCACCTTGCCGTGTCGGCGTGGCCCAAGCATGGCCAGCCCATGGCCAGGCAGCAGCACGCGGTGCTCAAGACCTCAATATGTCACTATTTGTTTGATTATGTAGAATTATGGAAATAAATATGACAAGCGAATATGAGTTTCATGCATACTGAGATGAGGTGCAATTATTGAAAACTAGGTTACGCCTTGGATACATTTAGATTATACCTAATATGGTTGTTGAAACCCGATTCTAAAGAGCAGAGTCAACTGTTCGATTAGGGGGTAGCTTCTAGAAAAGAAAGTTGATTGGACCGCATATATATATACCTACATGAGGCCCCTACAGAAGGGGGTGTCTAACTAGGTAAGTACCTAGACCTGGTCCACTACGCTGAACAGATCAAGCGACAGACATTTAATATATTTCCCCATCTCTTTGGCAATGTGATTTATCGGTATACCATGCTCTGTACCCAACGCCTTGATCCCATCATTATCCGGCAATTGAGGTAATAAGAAAGCAACTCCCGAGTTGGATCAGAAAAAATGGAAACCGGAGAACTTATCGACATTACCTAAGCCGGGTGTTTGCTCGTTTCCCGTCACTTATGTATGTGTTTTTTTACAGCGGCTCCTAGAGTTTCAAGGGAAGATCGGACTGGCAGCGGCATGATCGCATACATATCATCGAGCGACCGTACTTCTGTACGACGGCTGGGAGTGGTAACAACTTCATCCAAGCCATCACGTATAACCCCGGTTTCACGGTGTCCAGGCGGCTGATGAATCGTGGAGAGGTAGGCCCAGTGCAAGATATATATTCGGATTTCAAGTACTACCAGAAATAGTGTGGTCTCGGCCAGCCTCTTTGCTTCATCCAGGTAGTTTTTAAGTTGAAGGGTTGCCAAAATAGCTTCATGCAGTCAGTATTTACTCCTCAGTCATCGCCGTACTAAGAGGTATCGCTGCGCTGTTATGTTGTGTACTCTTTCTCGGTTGGCTTTGTCCTACGTACATGATACATTAGACAAGATAATATATTGGCATTGTTTGTTATACCTGTACTCCAAGCCCCAACATCATTCTCCCTTCCTTTTCCTCGCGCGATCCGCGACACCAATCTGCTGTTTGTTCCATACTTATCAGCATTCAATCCCAAGCCTCTCCCGACATGGCAGACGCATCGCCCCCGCCTTTCGACACATCGCCAGAGGCAAGGGCGACAGTGGGTGCCACTCTTTGGCGCCAGCTTTTCGTTATTCCACCGCGTGTCGAGAATGTCGACCTCACAGGCAAGGCCGCTATCGTGACAGGATCAAATGGAGGGATTGGGCTGGAATGCGCCCGCCAGCTTCTCGACCTCGGTTTGTCGCGGCTCATTCTCGCCGTGCGCAGCGAGGAAAAGGGGGAGCGGGCGAAGACCTCCCTACTTACTAACAGTCAACGCCAAGACATATCCATCGAGGTCTGGAGTCTGGATATGCTGTCGTACGAATCGACTATCGCGTTTGCGGCGCGTGCGCAGACTCTCGGCCGTTTGGACATCGCCGTGTTGAATGTTGGCATTCTCAAGCAGAACTATCAATCGATCAACGCACATTCGCCTTCTAGCGGCGGGGGTCATGAGGAGACCATTCAGGTCAATGTCATCTCGACGATACTACTTTCCGTTCTACTGCTGCCCGTTTTGAGGCCCAAGACTGCGTCGGATGCGGCCCCTGGACGGCTTGTCGTCGTAACATCCGATGTCGCCTCTTTCGCAAAATTCAAGGAACGGGTTAGCCAACCCCTTTTACCCAGCTTCGACGATCCAGATTCCTTTAGCAGTTTTGAGCGATACTGTACCTCAAAGTTGCTGGGGCAGCTCGCCATATCCGAACTGGCAAAACGGGTTAACCCTTCCAAAGTGATCATCACTCCCCAACCCTGGATTGGTGTATGGCACGCGCCTCGGACAACTTCCCGAAACGAACATCGTCGATACGATCGGCAGTTTCCTCAAACGCATATTTGGACGGCACCCATCAGTGGGGACCAGAACCATCATAGCGGCCGCAGTCAAGTTCGGACCTGAGGCCAATGGCCAATATTTCGAGGATGGCAAGCTACAACCGTATGATAGACGTTCTAATGCATGACCAGCACCGCGAATCATGACTGACACATTATCCTTCTAGCCTGGCTCCTTTTGCCTACAAGGCCGAAGGCATACAGGTCGCGCAGTCGTTGTGGAATGAGGTGATGGAGGAACTTTCTTTTTCACAAGTTGGAGAAATATTGGAACAAGAGTCACAGTAGGAAGAGTTGAAGGCTTTTTCGGCCGCGCCAGCCTCTCTACCCTCTTTCTACTCCTATTCTTCAGTATCCGCCAAGCAGCGCGGGCCATGCTCCAACGTATCCAGTCAACACTGGAATACCAAACTGATATCCTTCCTCCTATTAAGCCTGCGCCACCTGCCCTTCGACTCCAATATATGCGCCGCGCAAAGTGACGACGGCACGCTCGCAGGTGAGTGCTTCTACTCCCCAAGACACGCGCTTAGGCATCACCGCGCACCTGCACCCCTCGCTGCGCCCAGTGGTCACCCCTCGTCGTGAACGTAAGATATGGGCCTTCATGCATGGACGAGAAGACGTCGTAGATTTGAAATTCGTGCTGCCTCTCTCGTCCCGGCCCCAGACCTAAGTTTCCCTCCCCAATAGTCCCCTTGACGCCAGCACAGGTTTGGAAATCAAAGTACCATAGGATCTTAGCAACTACTAGTCCTGTCTCGGCGTATGCCATAGTCTTACCTGCGCATCCTCGAGGGCCGGTAGAGAAAGGCATGAAAGCATCTCGCATGGCACGCTTCATATCGGGACTTTGATCGCCGAGCCAACGTTCCGGTCTGTACTCGAACGGCTCGGGAAAGTAGTCTTCGTTATGGTGTAGCGAATATACGTTCACACCAACTATGGTACCTTTTGGTATTACGTGTCCGTCGATGATCAACGGCTGGTCGGAGTCTGACTGTTCCCGCCAGAGTATTCCTGGAGCTGGCGGCGACATGCGTAGTGCTTCGTCGATGCAAGCTCGGAGGTATTTGCATTTCCCCAGTGCCACACTGGTGATCTCCGCTGCGGTCTCGAATGATGTTCGGATTTCGGTCGCGAGCTTCTCGTAGACGGTTCCGTTACGTGCTAGGTAGAAGAATACGGCGCTGATGAGTGTCTTGACCGTATCACCCGCTGGCACATTCCGCAACAGTCAGCACGGGGATCATTTTCTAAATCTCGGTTGGTCACCTAGAGGTTGCACATACCGGCTGTTAGGAACAGATTCGCCTCGGCCCATAGCTCGCTATCGCGAAGCCCGCCGCTATCGCCGTCCGCCTTGAGAACAGGCGCGAGTTTAGAGAACAAGTCGTGCTTTGCATCAGGCTTCTCCGCCATGCGCGATTGGATCATCTTTTGCATGAGTGCGAAGTACGGCTCCCGTAGCTGACGAAAGGTCTTTACAGCAACGAGCCCGAGACGAAATCTCCGAGCGGTACCTGACTGCGTCGCCCGGAGAACGTTGGACACTAGTATGTCGACTTGATGTGTCATGATAGGCTCAAATGTTCGAATCGAAGTATCGGTCAGAATCTGACCAATGAGTTGGCGACGCTGGCGGTGTAGTGAGTTATCCGTCGCCGTGAAGACATTATACGTTGTCAAGCCAGGGCCCAGAGCCATGTAAGCTTTCGGCTTGGTTGTATTGTCTGTTCGATAGATGTCTAGTTGCACCATTAGGCCATCTCAGTCGCTGGCTGGAATGCAATTATCATTGAGTGTGCGTGAGCAACGAGAGACTCACCACGGACTGCTGTGACGGTGCTGAAGACCAGCTTATTCGGACCTTGCCGGACGATGGGGCCTGATAAATAGTGGTATCAGTCCTCTCATGAACACGACCCTCTTCGCAGGCATTCTTAGATTGAGCTTCCCTACCGTATCTTAGATGATTTAGCCATGTGCGGAGATGCAATCGTCTGCGACTTGTGTGAAGTCCATTGTAGGCATCGGTGAACTTGGCCAGCCACGGGCCTGGATACGTGCGCAATGGATGGAGGAGAACTTGATATGTGACAAGGGATGTCACCTTCAGTGATGTTCTCTCTAGTCAGTTCGGAAAAGTCCAAGGGGTGAACATGAGTACTCACAGTTAATAGAAGCGCCACCTGGAGCGCACCGCCATTTTCACGCGTGTAGTCCCAGGAGGTAGCCTTCTGGCTGGTTATTACATTCCCCATGGAGTATGGGCATGAGTCGTCTGTCTGGGCAAGATTACAATTGAGAGGACTGTCTACCTAGGTACCTGATTAAATACGAGGCAGTAAGGGTAATGAGGGAACTTTAGGTATCTACTGTTGGTTATGCAAGAACCTTAACCTCCTAACAACTTACCTACGTACCTAGGTAGTGAGCAATGCATTGCTTATAGCTGTCCTTTGTCATAGGCTTCCTTTATTCTTAGGAAACAAGCGATAGACAGACGGTTCAGTAACACTTCGACTAATCCTCACTGTGGCTCTATCGCGGATATCTCGCCCAGTTAGCAACTGACATTCCATCCACTTTGCCGATTACTTGAACAAGATGCTATCCCATGGTTTGTGAGCACCAACTCCAGAAAATCCGGTCCTTGAGACAGAATAGATGTCCACTATATGATACTGCTTACACAAACCTCTTTGTTAGCTCTCGTACCTTTGTATTCTCATTGCACATGTAAAAGGAGAACGTCTAAGTGGTCCTACTCAATACCGCGACGAAGGACGATGCAAGCACTAGCAATAATAAAGGGCACGGCCATTATACAATTGTAGATGACCTCAATTCGTCAGGCGATCACTTCAAGTTGTCTCGAGGTATGATCAACATTTCAACATAACGAAGCTGTAGAGTGGCACTGAATCCTCAGATACTTAGTGAACTGTTATATCATGGTTGAACCAGTCAGAGCAACGGAAACCGAACGGCAAGCGGTGGGGGTGATTAGGTAAATAACGATGGGGAGAAAAACGAGACTTAGAATTATAATGCTCTGCAACGAGCATAACTTTCCGGAGAGCTACAGAATAAGCAATGATATAGTGCCAGTGATTTGGTATTGCGTCCATCTTGCTTACAACTTGTTCATAGGTACCGTACCTGCCCGATAAACTTGAGCTGATAGAAAAGGTTGTCTCGGTTGTTGGTACTTCACTAACCCCGCTTCCCCACTATAATTCAGCACACATTAAGGCTCCAGTTACCTACCTCCTAAGAGGTACCCCACCTCGCCCACAAGAGCTCTACGATCGGCTTAGATACCCCGATACCCCACCTGCCCGAGAGTGACTGCAGGTCTCAGGAGCTACAGTAGCGAGCTCTAGCTGCGGTCTCTGATAGGAAATTTAACGAAATTTACTGCAACATTACATGCCCGGATCGCTGCAATTGCTGCATCACGACGTCTACTTTCACGACAGTCTTTGAAATTCAACGCCTCAACTCACCACCACGATCCCTCTCCGCCGTCCATGATCCAGACCAAGGCCTGCTGACTTGCCGACTCGACGAACACATCCAATGCGCCCGCGGGCCGCGTGCCCATTGTTCTCATCACCACGAGCACCCTCATCGCTATCTATCTTCACACAATGCTCTACGACCTCAACATCGCGTGGTCACCCAACACGAGCGCCGCCGACCTCGAGCGCACCCTCCGCTTCAGCGCATCGCTGGGCTACGACGTCGTCGCCCTGAACCACACCATCGGCGCCCCCGTGCCGCCAATCGTCACGAATCCGCTCCCCATATATGATCCACCCTCCGCCACCGCCACCGTCATCTCTTCCTCCTCATCAACATCACCCTCCACAGTACAGCCCAAACTCCCCACCATTTTGCGCCGCGCAACCCTCGTCTTGAGCGAATCCGCGCAGAACCATAGACTGCCGCAGCTCGTTTCCGCCTACGACATCCTAGCCGTGCGCCCCGTGACCGACGACAGCTTCCAGTCTGCCTGCTTGAAGCTCGACGAAATATCCATCATATCGCTCGACCTGACCGTGCGTCAGCCCTTCACCTTGCGCCCGAAGCCATGCATGGCCGCCGTGGCGCGTGGAGTCCGCTTCGAGGTGTGTTACTCCCAGGTCCTGCAAGGGCCAGCCCCCGCGCACATCCTGGGGTCTAAGGGTTCCAAGGACGGCGGCGGCGGCGGCGGTAGTGGAGGTCACACTGGAGGCGCGGGGACAATTGTCGACGCGCGCGCTCGCGCTACCTTTATCGGCAACGTATCGTCCTTGATCCGTGCCACTCGCGGCCGCGGCATCATCATAAGCAGCGAGGCGAAGTCGGTGTTGGGCTTGCGTGCGCCCGCCGACGTGCTGAATCTGCTGAACGTGTGGGGCCTGTCGTCAGATCGCGCCACCGAGGGGATCGGTCCTTTACCACGCGGGGTCGTCGTCAACGAGGGGCTGAAGCGCAGCGGTTTCAGGGGCGTCGTGAACATAGTCGGTCATGCAGATCGCGAGAAAGCCGATGTCGAGATGGCCGAGGCGGGCGATGGCAGTGCGCAAGTGGCTTTAGGAAAACCCCAGGACAAGAAGGGCAAGAAGAATAAGAACCAAGACATGAACAACAACGGCGCCAAGAAGAGGAAGACTGGCGACGGGACCAACAATCCGGCTCCTACGCATGTGAACGAAAATACGACACCGGCAGGCGAGGGCGAAGAACCGCCGATGAGAAAGCGTCAGGCAAAGAAGCTGAAGGCCGCTCTGCGTAATAAACAAGCAGATGGCAGTGTGGCAAATGCGTGATCTATCTACCTTCGCACACGTCTTAGTTCTCATCCCATAGAGCACCCATATGCATATATAGACGGACCATGGTAATTGGCGTTTTGGGGCACTTGCCTCGAAGAGAGGAACGCTGCATTTATGATACCCCTAACTAAAAGTTTGGCTACATTCAAGATAGCCCCTCACAACCGTCGATCTTCACAGCCGTCAACTCCATGACTAAGAATCTTAAACAGGTAGTGTTTGATCTTTGGGTGTCACGTTAATCCACCACTCCAAATACCTACCTTGTCGGAACACCAGCCCTTGAACACGACATCTTTAATTGCAACTGCTTTCGTTGGCCAGCAAGCTTCTTCTACCGTAAGAGGTCAATTCACTGATATTTATTGTATTACGTAGCTAACCAAAGAGAAAGAAAAGACATAGGTTCCACCAGGGTGTTTAATTGCGATGCTCATCATCACAGGAATCGACTTTCTAACAACAAACATCTTTGACGTATAGACATACTTAAGACATATAATATATAAACCAAAAAAACACGAGGCTTTCATTTTACACGTTGCGTGCTCATATCCTCTCATCGCCATCCCTCCAAATACCTCTTTCCGCTCTGACTGCCTGCCACCTATCACCAGGTAGATCACGCAATAGGGCCGAGGTCAATGGCCGAGTTCAGGTTGATGCCGTCGAAATCAATCGGCGCGCCCTCGTTGGCGCCCGCAAAGCTCGTCGCTGTCGGCCCCGCGGGCATCGCAGGCGCAAGCTGGACGTCTGGCGCAGCCGTCGCCTGCACGGGCAGCTGTGCGATCGAGGTCTGCGCGGTCGCCGTCGGCAGGTCGTCGAGCGGTAGGGCGATGGACGAAGCACCTGCCCCTGAGTCGGCGGCCGTGGTCGTAGTTGGGTCGTCATTGGGTAGTGCGATGGAAGAAGCTCCAGCATCCGCGTCTGCCGTGGTCGTCGGGTCGTCGTTGGGAAGCGCGATGGAGGATTCGCCGACTGCGGGCTCCTCGGTGGACGTGACTTCGGGCGCTTCGGACGAGGTGGTCTCTACTTCGGCGGCTGAAGTGCTGGTTGCTGGGTCTTCGACGGCTGGCTCGGAACTCGATGTTGAGATGACCTCCTCGGAGGTGCTGGACTCTACGGCGGCCGAGGTCGTTGGCGGCACTGAGACCTCGGGGGTGCTGGTTTCAACGGGAGCGCTGGTCTCGATAGCAGCCGAGGTTGTCGCAGGGACCGAGGCTTCGGAGCTGCTGGTCTCGATAGGGGCCGCGGAGCTCGAGGTGCTGGGCTCTGGTGGTGGTGGCGGCGGCGGTGGCGGCGGCGGCGGTGGCACTGATGAAGTCGATGGTGAAGGCACAGCAATGATCGCTAATTAATTTCATGTTAGTCAATTGCTCCTAACTAACAGCCGAGAGATATATCGTACGTATGGAGCTGGTGCTGCTGATAGCCGGTGTCGAGTCCACGGATGTCATGATCGGCGGCGTGGATGTGATGGCTGCTGCTGAAGAAGAGGACAGTCCTGCGAGACCGGTCGAGACGACCGAGGCGACAGATGAGGCGATGGATGAGGCCTCGGCCTCAGGAATAGGGATGCCGAAAGCCGTACCACATGCGATGAGCTGCATCATCGTTGTGGTGACCGTTACTGGCCTGGTCTGGGTTAGAATTGTGTGTTTACCATATGTCAGGAGACGCGGGCTAGACCTACTCTCCGACTTCAGCAGCGCCCTCAGTAACTGTAACCGTGGCCGTCACGGTGGGCATACTGGTGTTGAAGATATCGCCTAGGCCGCCGCCGCCGACGGTGATGGTGTGTCGAACGGTCTCGGTGATGCCCTCCCCACCACCACCTGCCCCTTCATCACCACCGATGCCATCTTTGATGCCCTTGAGCTTTTCCAACAGGTCCGAGAAGAACGAGCGCTTTTGATTATATATTCTGGATGTGTCGGCCTGCTACCCGTCAAAATTCCAACTCATCGGGGAGGACAACGATAATGATGATACGCACCTGTGCTGGTATAGTACCAAGCGCCAACACGAATAACCCAGAGTATGACGCCTTCATTTTGACCGAGTGTAAGAGCGAGCAGCCCTTAGAAAACTCCTATTAAAACTACGTTCGCGACCCGGCGGGTGCGATATGTTCAATGGCTGGTAATAAACAAGGAAATATAATAAAAAACAGACCAGCCGTTTTCACGAATGGAATGGGCTCAACCCGAGAATGCACAGCAAGAAAGTATGAAAAGAATACAAGAGAGTATTTTCCGAGGATCGACGTCACGGATATGAGAGCGAGAGCATTCCGGAACGTTTCTCTGCAAGAAGAATCGAAGGTTGCCTCGTGCAACTGCCGGGTTCGAGGATGAGTTGAGTGGGTGGTGAGAGATGGAGAGAGGCGTTTGGGGTGACTAAAACGAGCGATAGCACCACCTTCCAAACATCAAACGGCGCGAAGCGACGAGAATAGAAACAGAATCGAGAAGAATGACCGATGCCTCGGAGAAAACATCAGCTCACTGAAGGAGAGGAACACTCGACACGGTGGGTAAGAGAGTAGAAGAAAAGAACGTAAGTGTACCGCAAGTCCGTGGCTGTCCAGGGCTAGGAATAGAGTTGAAACTGCTAGCACGAGGGAGGCATGTCACGAGCAGGGTTCGGTAGGTATGGGTCTGGTAGAGAGAGTCCTGGACAGGACAGAAGCGAGAGAGGCGAGAGAGGGCATACACACACGCAAGACGCGCCTAGTCTAGACGTCGTTTTGGACCGGGGTGTGGTATATTATATATCATGTACGCTTAAGACGATGTATGGACGGGGGTTTGGAGATAAAAGACTAAATGCTCGCAAGAACTGCCGGTGTGTGCGGTTACCGCTGGCACATTGGCATCGACGAACTGAACGCTTGAGCTGGCCGGCCAAATTCGCATAACATTGGTCAATCGTGACAAATGAGGGTCTAGACACGGATGGGTCAGGAAGTAGAGTGTGTGCCGAAAGCGCATGTCAAGTGACTTGAGGCTCATGGCCAGTGTCGCGACAGCTGTCTGTGTAAGAGGGCAGTCTCGGCAGTGAGGATGGAGGCATGGAGGCATGGAGGGTCAAGAGATGGGTTGAGACAGCGCCCAGACAAAGGGGTGTTTCGACCCCTGGTTGTAAAACAGCAGGGCCAGCGCCCGACCTGGCAGGCCTGGGAAATTGTGCAGCATCTGTGCGGAATCGGGTTAAAACCATCTGAACACGTCGGCGCTCGCGGTTTGTTTTCCTCCTGTCAAAATGCGAGCCGGAGGATTATATACATCATCTCGTTTTAAGCGCGAATGTTCATCATCACACTGGGCGAGATGGCCGACTGCCGCCAATTGGAAGTGGGCGTTTCTGTCTTGGATCTTGGCACGATTACCTCATGGTGCAGTAATTACTTCCAAAACAATGATGTGCCAATAACTGAGGCACCAACACTCTGTACAATTACACATTTCGATTGAGTAATAAGCATCATCATCATCATCCCATCCCATCATCGATATCAGTCCAAGCGCCCGGCACGGCGTTTATGCAAGACCAGTATGAAGCTGGCCGAGCTGGCTTCGTGATGGTACACTAGGTATGATGGGCAAGTGCAATTCTGGAACGTTAGATTTTCGTAATGGGACGTTAAACTAGCATGTTTCTAGTAGAATGTGGGCCACACCCCTGTACCACACCCCCATGCTCTACGCTACACTAAATCTGTATGTACTTGTCAGCATACCCTTGTGTTCATGATGAGGCTACAACATTTTTAGAGAGAAATCTTTACAAACACATGTCTACCGCGCTATGTGCCATAAGTGCGCTGTAATTACAGTGGAGTATAGCGCTAAACTGCCCAACTCTAGTGGCTAAAATCACTAAATCCACTGTAATTACAGCGCATATGCGTCGCAATAAATCTACCAACACTTTAACCATCACCACAACACCAGCGCCCATCAAAAATCTACCAAAATACCATCATTTCTAGCCTCACTTTTTCATTCTCTATTAATTGCTCGCTTTTACAGCCAAAAATACCTAGGAACGCATGTCTTGTGGCTATTGCAGTCAAAAACACCAGATCCGACGATTCCTACGTTCTAAAGGAAGGCTACTGACTGTTGGTTTTGGCAGTTCCCGCTAAAGTATGAACCCTGCTCCTTGGCCCATACAAATTTGGTATAGTTTGAAGCAAAAGAGGAATGGCGGCGGGCTAACTGAAAACATGCTAGTTTAACGTCCCATTACGAAAATCTAACGTTCCAGAATTGCACTTGTATGATGGGAGAGATGGAGATGGAGATGGTGATAAGATTAAATAAGAGGGACCGTTGCAGCGTCTTGGCAGGAGTCAAACCCTTGTCTACGATTACATAATTTTCTTGACATCTACTACTACTGTAAGTAGAGCATTGCCAGACTGCCCAGCAAAATCAATCGACGACTTGGCCATGCTCAATTGCCCAAAGACCAAGTGTAGCAAAGGTGATCGCATTCATCCGCATTACTGCGCCTCGGCGCCACCAGAGTCAGCTTTGGTGATATTTTCCTGGAATGCCTGAATCTCCAGCAAGTTCCAGTTCCCTTTGGTAGGGCTGAAACCGGGCCGTTTCGACTCGAAATAACTCGCAAGTCCAGACTTGTCGGCCTGCTCGCCGAGGTGCGTGGCGGACGCCGCTGACAACGTGAGTCTGACTTCGCGAAGGAGCGTCTCTATGCGCTTCCAAAACGCACCATTCGCATCACAGTACCGGCCGTCGTGGTGATGGTGGAACGAAGGGATGTTGGGGTTGGCGCGGAATAACTCGACGAGACGTCTTGGACTCACCGTAAGCGCGTAAGCGGTTGACAGCGGCCAGATCCCTTCAGCCTGAAGCATTCCCTCGAGAGATGCAAATACGTTGCGGCGCCAGCCTGAATCATCTTGGCTGTCCATTCGCCGACACTGGGGCCTGCTGCTCTTGTGTCCTCCGCAAAGATGTCCGTCGAGGGTGTGCCTGACCTCCTTGGTGATGATTTCGAGGACCTCGATACGCGCTTGGGTGACCTCGACTAGATGGTAAATCGGCCATAAGTCAGCATGGCTCAGCGGAGTTCGACGATATTCAACCAAAAAGGACGTACCTAACGCGCATGGTGGCACAGCAACATCACCGACCTCGCTCGTGAAGCAGAGCTTCCCAGCCGGGTCTGTGAGCTTACCCACGGCATCCAGTCCGCTGTGAAAGGCGATCTGTAGCAGCATATAGGTGTACAGAGGCTCGTGTCCAAGCACCCAAAATATCCAGAGAAACGACTCCAGATCCTCTGTTGGTTGCCTGGTGAATCCTCTAACAGCCCAGTAAGGCTCAATCTGCCGGATCCACCGCGCAGGCCATGTAGAGAGTTTGTGCACGAGATCGTACTTGTTGGCAATCATGGTGAGTTGAACGAGTAACTCAAGACGCATGTGCTCGTCTGCTGCTGTGCTGGGGTAATATCCGTAGAGGATGTGAATCATGATGCGCATAGCTTGCGGGCTATCATTCGGAAATTTGACTGTCCAGTTCATGCTATTCTTCACCACTTCTGCACCAGGACTCAAGAGGGCAAGCCCGAAACGTGGCGAGGCGCCTGCTAAGACGGTTGAGTTAACTTGGAAACAGATTGCGCGGTTCTCTTTTGCGTCATTGCAGGATGGATCGGTGCACGCCTCCTTTCCAACGATAAGCATCATGTCGGATTGAGCATCGACTTTTTCCACTGTCGGCGTGACCTTGGCGTGCGAACAGTGGCTACTACTCGATGAGCGGCGACTTGTCAAATTGGACATATTGCTGGCGAAGGCTGACATATTCTCGTCTTTTGCTACGCTGCACGGGCAGTGTTGAGTAGTACAGGCAGGACTCTCAGACTTTGGGAAATCTCATGATCATCCCATTGCAGTGACTTCCTATCAATAGGAGAACTGCTGCTAAAAGCATCACACGAAAGCGGTTTTATAGAGAAAAAGAACGTTGTTGGACATTCAATGTCAGTGTGTGGTATTGCGGCAAATCCAGGTCGAGCAGTGAGCAAGACGTGAGCAAGCTAGGAAGTGTTTTGGGCGGGAAAAATCGCCATAGGTGTTGTTGTTCCTACATTGGGCCAGAAAACGCGCTTGGGGGTTTGCAAACAACGTTGCCAAATATTATAAGCGTTAAGGTGCGTTGCTATCGCTATTGTTATTGCATGTGTTTTACTACGCGAGTAAAGCCACACACCTGGGTCAAGCACAATTAGTTTCTGTGTTACAGTACCATTTTAGCACTTACCAAATAGATACTTTTACTTGTGTGAACAGCATGTCTTCTCGCCATAAAGCAGCAGCTCAGTTTCAAGTCATATCGAAGTCAAGGGTGTTGGACTCAATATGAGGGTATTGATTATCTCGGCCGTATGCCGTTCTCTCTGCGCCAGCCAGCCACTTTGATAGTAAGCTTCTTTTATTACCAAGACCCTTTGAGTGTGCTAGTGTCCAGTCTCAGATCTCAAGGGATGATATTTCCACACTACCCATCGACTCCATATCCGGGGTAGGCGGCGCAAGATTTTCCCGCTTTGTGCAGATCCAACACGAAGCGTACATGTTAACACGGTCGATGCAAGCGCCCCCCTCTCGCGACCCCATACACTTCGTTACAAAGCCAAGCCTCGAAAATTCCTTGAGATACCACGGCTTCAACCCTGCTGAACGTAACATGACTCGTCCACCCATCTTAAGCGCGCGGTTCAACCTTGTGATCTGCGACGCCGCAGCGTCGGACCCTGGATCAAACCAGTCCATGCTATCCATGACAACGGCAACTGTTAAGGTGCCAGGACGCATGCGGGCGAGGACCTCATCGATTTCGTCTGTGTGGATGCGTAGATTATCCAGCGCTTCCGGTCGCGAGAGTCGGGTGTGCGCCTTTAGCGATAGGTAGTCCGGATGGCATTGCCTGGAGAATTTGCCGTCGAGACACACGAGATAGTAGGGGTTATCTGCAGCGATATGTGTCGACTCTACCATGGGGTCAAGAGTATTCACCATGTATTCCCAAATGGCATGTGAGCGCGTGTTCTTGGCCGTTGGGTTTGGGCCGCACACGGCCGGGGAAACTGCGTGGTCCGCCTCGAGAATTGCGAGCTGGTTCTTTGGCACACCCAGTGCAGTCCAGAGGAAGGACTCTTGGCTCACTACAAACCTGGACACAAGACGCGATAGTAGTGCGGGACGCACACGACTGCGCCAGACCTCACGCTGCTCGTTGAGGGTCCTGGCGGCGAGAAGGTCTTTGACGGCTGCCCGGCACCCGAAGACTCGTGTGATCCAACGGAAGATACGAATCCCGTGCTTTGAACCGCCAGTGTCATAGAGACCCCCTTGGGTCTTCGTGAAGATGCGGTGATTACTCAGCCAGTATTGGAATGCTCGGCTAGATAGGTGAGGTGATATCTTCGTGATAAGGAGAGAGCGGAAATTGGGATGTTTGCCTTCTCCAAAGATCTTCCAGAAATCTTCATATTCAAGTGATTGATACGCGGCGACCTTGAGCTCCAGTAGGTGATTCTGAGTAGGATTCAAGTCAACTGCGTGGATTCTAGCAGGACCCTGGAGCGCATATGAAAGAATATTGTCGCCTGCGCTAGTGATAGCAAGAACGACGTCGTCTGGTTTAAGCTTCAAAATGCGTTCATCGACGCGGGTGTCTTCCCAGGTAAACGCGTAGATGTACTCATCGTTGAACTGTGTGTGCTTCTTGAGCTGATCGTCATAGTATATCCGATAATGGTGGTTTTGGTAGAAAAAAGAGGGAAGCGGCAGGTTCGAGCAGAGATTAACGATGGCGGCATCGAAAGCCTTGGAGCGAATCTCTGGGCTAGCCCTGTTTACCGCGAGGGACAGCTGGTTTATGTGATTGGAGGGGCCAAGATAGGGTGACTCGGTAACCAACGCATCAACCTTTTCGACGACCTCATGTGGAAGGGATGAGGAACGCGGCAGCTTTCGTGCGCCTAGCCATATATAGTAGGGGATTGCGCCTAGCACATAGTTGCGTGTGTTGACGTTCAAGACGGTACCGAAGCGGTACTCAAGATAATCACGACGTCCAGGCTCGAGGGCTACCCTGTCAATATCGAACCAGGCACGCCAGAATGTCCTTCCTATGAAGTTAACATGTCGATCAATACTACCTCCAGTGTAGTTCCTGAAGCTGACATCGACTCGAGACTGAACGTAGAAATCCACCACTCCGAGAATGCCGCTTGGCGCTACTAGCGAGTCCAGGGAGTCGACCACAGAGTGGTAGTCAGGCTACAACATAATCAGTACACGTAAAACGGAGGCTTGGTGAGATACTCACAATCATTGACAGACTGTAGGACATTGTAACGAGGTTGGCACCGAGGTGTCTGGCGTTATTCTGAGAGAAATAGCTCCCCTCAGGAGAGCGAGGTCGACCACTGTTGGGAACTGCTTCGTGATCTTCCAGACGAAAAGTCCTGGCATCTTGACAAACAATCTTCACATTCTTCCAGCCCAACCTAGCGAATCGCTTCCGAGCCACGTCACAAAGTGAAGGGGAGAAGTCGACTAGGTATACGCTATCGAAGAAGGTCGGTACGTCGATGAATTGGGCCATGGCTTCAATATTCCAGCCAGTACCACCCCCAATCTATGATCTATGTTAGCGAAATGGCGGCGTATATCCAAAAATGGTCCCGTACATCAACCCATATCTTCTTTTTGTCGTTCGAGTCAGCTAGTTTCGCTTTCAACGAAAGTTGTGCAGCTGCCAACGCGAGCATGTCCTCGCGGCCCCTGAGGAGCCCTTTTCGAGTGGCGCTGTTGTTAGAGAAAAGGTTAGAAAGCTACTACTTTTTACAGGGAGAGGTGGCTCATTCTTGAAATGCCTCGTGAATCTGTATGAGCATGTGGCATTCAAGAGCAGTGCCTCTGACAATTGGGGGGAATGCACATTCCGAACTACTTACTCATATGCGCCGGCCTGCGCCTTATAGAAACTCTCAAGGGCATCCTGCTGATTGCCCTTGGCACTAGCCTCGTGCGGCTTGAGGAAGCAGGAATAGAAAAATAACCACAACGACTGGATGAGGCTGGGGTTTTCATTGTTTTTGGAGGCCTTCGTATAAACAACGGAGAAACAAGCTCCAGCGAGGATGAACAAGCCCGTTCCCAACAGGAATAGCTCGAGCCCCGAACCGAGAGTCAAGATGTTACCACCAAGAGAATCCATGATACTCTCTCATTTCTATCAAATGGGAAAGCAAATTATGAAGGTCGTGTCCACAATGATGGGATGGGCTACTTTGTGAGGACGAGGGTAGCTTCAACGCAGGGGAGGGGAATGCTATAAGATATATCTCACGTGTCAAGGAGCCGGACTATCGCTTTACTCTCGTGGCAGGCTGCACCGAATACACCCGGACCACTTGGTCAATATGTGGACAAATGCCGATGATGGGTCGCCATGCGACCTAGCAGCCGAGTGAAACAGGGCATTGTCTTTGATAAGTCACCTAAAGAGTGCGTCAATCTCTGGTGAACTGACTCGACGAAGTCCTGCCAGCTCGAGACCACGCCATCGACTCTATCGTGGTCAAGGTCAGGACCGGGATTTGGGCCGTTGGTTGTTATACGAGCCAATCATTAGGCCACATGGAGGGCTCCATGTAGAAAGGGTTGGCATGCGTTCAACCGGAAGTGATTGATATCTTCTAATTTGTTACAACAGCTTCACTCTGCTCAGTGTGCAGCTGCGACACAACGCCACTGGTGGCAAGCGCCGTCCGGTAGGCTCGAAGCTAAAATGAGGCTGGAAGCAAGCAATGGTGGGCTTCAGATTTCCTACGAGTACATTGAGACGCATCGAGTGCAGAGCTTACCTAGGTACTAGGTAGTTTGCATGTAGTGCCTGCAGTTGAACGAACCCCTTCACCAGCACACAGACTCGACAGGTGGGAGAAGATGACGTTGCTTTGACTGAACGACTCGTCGATCAGACAGAACCCCATCGATTATTAGGGAGCACGAGGGAGCACACTGTGAACGCGACGGCACTTGACGAGAGCGCTTATCAAATTCATTCGTGTAAATGGAGAGAAGATTCATAGCTCTACTTTCGGTTCAAGATAGCGCGATCGCTATGCATTACAGTGGGCCTAGGATTGGGGCGTCTAAGTCGAGACAAAGCCAGGCAGCCCACGTGCTTGAAATTCGACGCGGGAATGGGGCCTCGCTTTCACACAAGCAGATACCAAGGACAACCCAGGGCTCGCCAGGTCCCACGGGCTCTGCTGATTCGAGAATTACAGTCGCATTCTCGTGTACTAGAAGAATCTATCACTCTGAGTTGATCGGCTCCTTAGACGGCACTATACTATTCGATAACACAAGCACCAGGGGTGTAACCCTTGCACATGTGCATCTGGTTCGGTCTACATATTGTTGCGTTTCATTGGCTGCTTCGCCTCTATATATCGAGAACCAGCCAATACTTCTATCTGTGACCTCGGGCAGATCAGGGCAGCAAGTAGCTCACACGGCTCATTCCTTTTGACCGGCTGATCTTCTTGACGCTGGTTTTACCGCAGTGCTGGGTGCTGTCGACGTGTGTCCCTCCACATGGGTATACTTCAGCCCCAACAATCTTGACGACGCGAAACTTCTCATCATCTGCCATCCCCATTGCCTTTCGATCGGGCATCAGTCTTTCTAGCCCGTTTGCTTTGAAATCGTCTTCGTCCCAGAAATCTATCTCAACTGGCATATCTTTATTGACGTATTCGTCGACACGTGCCTGGATTGCATCTTTCCATTTGCCCTCGATCAGACCTTGAAACTCGCAAGAGGCCGAGTCGGGGAAGTGCGAAGCTTTCAATTCATCAAAATTGGCGACTTCGTTTTCCAACAGATCGCGAACCACCGATCCCAAGACATGTCCTGCGGTATGGTAGCGTGAATAGAGGATACGTTTTTCTGTGTCGATGTTCTGTGTGACAGCTTCGCCTGCGGTAAACTGCGATGTCGCGTCCTTGAACCGACCAAGGTGCAGTACTTCACCATCCGTCGTTGCGTTCATGCGAACCGCCGACACATCAAAACTCGCCCCAGAGGTGGCGCTGATCGTTCCCACGTCTGACGGCTGACCACCGCCTTGAGGATGAAATATTGTTTTCTCTGTGACCACGACATGATCTTCCTCGGTGGCGTTTTTGAAGAGAAGCTTATTCGCATCCTCTAGTGACGCCACTGATCTGACTGCTTGAACGACTGTTTGCAAGCTGTACAGCTTAGCATTGTGTTGAAACGCAAGAAAGGTGCGCTGCATGGTTTTGGTGGGAATATCAGAATGAGGTTCTAGAAATCGATGACCAGTTGAAAGGAAGGATGTGCACGATATTGCTCCGCGGGACTTTCTTGTTGCGAAATATCGTCGGCAATGAAGCGAAGTCGTCAATGGAAGCATGAAGAAAAATGCGCCCTTGGAGTGGGGCCGTGCAAATAAGCTAGCCACTCATGGCTGAGGATGGGAGTACAGGCGTAGATCTTGAACACCGAGAGGTTGACTGGAAGTGAATCCTCAAAGGGCATTTTTGAAGCCAACATAGGCAGAGTTGATATCCAACTCGAGTTCTCGAGCTTGGTGCTCTGATAACTCTTCGGTGGCCTTCATCTGGTTCAAGGTTATCAGCCATTGGATGATCTTGCCCCTATTTTCAAAGTCTTGATCCGTGACTTTGTTGGCACTCTGGATGATATCTGTCAATAAAGGATGCAGCTGATCCTTGGCGAGCAGACCGAGACGAAGCGCGTCCAAAAAGGTAATGAAATCTTCGGTGGCCTTCAGAATGAGTTGTCCCGACTTGTTGTCTGTAGCGACTGCCGGCTGAGGTGCTGCTCCCGTCGACGCTGTAACAGCCGTGGAAGGCATGCCAACTTTGAGGCGTTCTGTTGCTCGAGGCACTTCGAGCTATTTCGCTGTGAGCATACGAGGACACATGACCAGATGGCGATGGTAGCCTACATCCCATTCGGCCTTGAACTCTTCAAGGCCGACAAACGCTTTCGCGACGGTCTCATCGGCCAGGATGGACTTGTACTGTTTTAGCGACCGCTCGCATATTTCGGTATAGTCAGATTCAGGTATCGCATCCTTTAGAAATGCCCTTTCGAGTTCATCTAAAGTGATGATGATGGAGAATATCTCGGCCAGGGAATCCTGCAAATCGCGTTCGGCCCGCGTCTCGGCGAGCTTCACCTCCTGCTAACCCGTTAGTACACAAGGCTTCCAAGAGGCTCTCAGTAATTGCGTGTCAGCCGCACCTCGTCTAGGTTGATTGTCGCAGAAAGAGCCGTGTTCGGAACATAGCTATGAGGTGTTGGTGCATACGCCTGCCTGGACGCCATCTTGAAATGGGATTATCAATATCTCGAGCAAGCACCGGCACTAAGATCAAGAAATAGATCTATAGTGTTGGCCAGGAATGTAGATGAGGATCCAGTCTGTTGTAGTTGTTGCCTTCCAAGGTTGCTAGGAGATGTTGAACCGGAAGCCCCCTATATATAGACAATTTACCCCCCTATACCCTTCAGGGCCCCTAGAAGCCTTACAGGCCTTCAGAGCCCTGTATTCCACGATTTCTAGGGCCGTATTGCGTGCTATTAGCCTACCGTGGTGAAATACGGTGAAATATAGTGTAAAATGATAAAATACAGCGTATTTGCAACCCAAAACCTTAATTTAGTGTTTCTAGTGGTTTCCATGCCCCCCGTGAACCCTAAAACACCAATATATGTGTCATTAACTCCTTAAATGAGGGGTAAACGGCGTTTTAACTCTAAAAACGCCGTTTTTACGAAGAGAACCCCTGTAAACCCCTTACTACGGGGGGCTAGCCCCCGTAATCCCTTGCTCCTTGCATAATCAAAGGCGTCATAAGTACCCTAGGGGTCTTTACGGGCCTCGTAGCCCGTAATCCCCTAAAATACAGAAGGCTAACCCCTGTAAATAAGGGGGTTCTACATATTCTAGGACGTCATAACAGCATTTCACTATTTTCAGGGCCCTTCAGGGTCCTTACAGCCCCGTAGGCACCTAAATAGGTGCCAGGTGGTACCTGTGGGCCTGTATGCCTGTCTCACCTACGCCGCCGGGGGATCTCGCCTGGCTAACTACCTATAGCCCATATAAATATATAAATATCTATTTTTTAAGTATAATATGTATTTATAGGGTATTTAACCCCTATGATAGCATATTATTTAGTTATTAAAGCAGTATGTATTTATAAAAGCTAAATAATTGCTATAAGAACCCTACGGGGGCTGTAAGGACCCTGAAGGGCCCTGAAAATAGTGAAATGCTGTTATGACGTCCTAGAATATGTAGAACCCCCTTATTTACAGGGGTTAGCCTTCTGTATTTTAGGGGATTACGGGCTACGAGGCCCGTAAAGACCCCTAGGGTACTTATGACGCCTTTGATTATGCAAGGAGCAAGGGATTACGGGGGCTAGCCCCCCGTAGTAAGGGGTTTACAGGGGTTTCTCTTCGTAAAAACGGCGTTTTTAGAGTTAAAACGCCGTTTACCCCTCATTAAGGAGTTAATGACACATATATTGGTGTTTTAGGGTTCACGGGGGGCATGGAAACCACTAGAAACACTAAATTAAGGTTTGTTGGGTTGCAAATACGCTGTATTTTATCATTTTACACTATATTTCACCGTATTTCACCACGGTAGGCTAATAGCACGCAATACGGCCCTAGAAATCGTGGAATACAGGGCTCTGAAGGCCTGTAAGGCTTCTAGGGGCCCTGAAGGGTATAGGGGGGTAAATTGTCTATATATAGGGGGCTTCCGGTTCAACATCTCCTAGCAACCTTGGAAGGCAACAACTACAACAGACTGGATCCTCATCTACATTCCTGGCCAACACTATAGATCTATTTCTTGATCTTAGTGCCGGTGCTTGCTCGAGATATTGATAATCCCATTTCAAGATGGCGTCCAGGCAGGCGTATGCACCAACACCTCATAGCTATGTTCCGAACACGGCTCTTTCTGCGACAATCAACCTAGACGAGGTGCGGCTGACACGCAATTACTGAGAGCCTCTTGGAAGCCTTGTGTACTAACGGGTTAGCAGGAGGTGAAGCTCGCCGAGACGCGGGCCGAACGCGATTTGCAGGATTCCCTGGCCGAGATATTCTCCATCATCATCACTTTAGATGAACTCGAAAGGGCATTTCTAAAGGATGCGATACCTGAATCTGACTATACCGAAATATGCGAGCGGTCGCTAAAACAGTACAAGTCCATCCTGGCCGATGAGACCGTCGCGAAAGCGTTTGTCGGCCTTGAAGAGTTCAAGGCCGAATGGGATGTAGGCTACCATCGCCATCTGGTCATGTGTCCTCGTATGCTCACAGCGAAATAGCTCGAAGTGCCTCGAGCAACAGAACGCCTCAAAGTTGGCATGCCTTCCACGGCTGTTACAGCGTCGACGGGAGCAGCACCTCAGCCGGCAGTCGCTACAGACAACAAGTCGGGACAACTCATTCTGAAGGCCACCGAAGATTTCATTACCTTTTTGGACGCGCTTCGTCTCGGTCTGCTCGCCAAGGATCAGCTGCATCCTTTATTGACAGATATCATCCAGAGTGCCAACAAAGTCACGGATCAAGACTTTGAAAATAGGGGCAAGATCATCCAATGGCTGATAACCTTGAACCAGATGAAGGCCACCGAAGAGTTATCAGAGCACCAAGCTCGAGAACTCGAGTTGGATATCAACTCTGCCTATGTTGGCTTCAAAAATGCCCCTTTGAGGATTCACTTCCAGTCAACCTCTCGGTGTTCAAGATCTACGCCTGTACTCCCATCCTCAGCCATGAGTGGCTAGCTTATTTGCACGGCCCCACTCCAAGGGCGCATTTTTCTTCATGCTTCCATTGACGACTTCGCTTCATTGCCGACGATATTTCGCAACAAGAAAGTCCCGCGGAGCAATATCGTGCACATCCTTCCTTTCAACTGGTCATCGATTTCTAGAACCTCATTCTGATATTCCCACCAAAACCATGCAGCGCACCTTTCTTGCGTTTCAACACAATGCTAAGCTGTACAGCTTGCAAACAGTCGTTCAAGCAGTCAGATCAGTGGCGTCACTAGAGGATGCGAATAAGCTTCTCTTCAAAAACGCCACCGAGGAAGATCATGTCGTGGTCACAGAGAAAACAATATTTCATCCTCAAGGCGGTGGTCAGCCGTCAGACGTGGGAACGATCAGCGCCACCTCTGGGGCGAGTTTTGATGTGTCGGCGGTTCGCATGAACGCAACGACGGATGGTGAAGTACTGCACCTTGGTCGGTTCAAGGACGCGACATCGCAGTTTACCGCAGGCGAAGCTGTCACACAGAACATCGACACAGAAAAACGTATCCTCTATTCACGCTACCATACCGCAGGACATGTCTTGGGATCGGTGGTTCGCGATCTGTTGGAAAACGAAGTCGCCAATTTTGATGAATTGAAAGCTTCGCACTTCCCCGACTCGGCCTCTTGCGAGTTTCAAGGTCTGATCGAGGGCAAATGGAAAGATGCAATCCAGGCACGTGTCGACGAATACGTCAATAAAGATATGCCAGTTGAGATAGATTTCTGGGACGAAGACGATTTCAAAGCAAACGGGCTAGAAAGACTGATGCCCGATCGAAAGGCAATGGGGATGGCAGATGATGAGAAGTTTCGCGTCGTCAAGATTGTTGGGGCTGAAGTATACCCATGTGGAGGGACACACGTCGACAGCACCCAGCACTGCGGTAAAACCAGCGTCAAGAAGATCAGCCGGTCAAAAGGAATGAGCCGTGTGAGCTACTTGCTGCCCTGATCTGCCCGAGGTCACAGATAGAAGTATTGGCTGGTTCTCGATATATAGAGGCGAAGCAGCCAATGAAACGCAACAATATGTAGACCGAACCAGATGCACATGTGCAAGGGTTACACCCCTGGTGCTTGTGTTATCGAATAGTATAGTGCCGTCTAAGGAGCCGATCAACTCAGAGTGATAGATTCTTCTAGTACACGAGAATGCGACTGTAATTCTCGAATCAGCAGAGCCCGTGGGACCTGGCGAGCCCTGGGTTGTCCTTGGTATCTGCTTGTGTGAAAGCGAGGCCCCATTCCCGCGTCGAATTTCAAGCACGTGGGCTGCCTGGCTTTGTCTCGACTTAGACGCCCCAATCCTAGGCCCACTGTAATGCATAGCGATCGCGCTATCTTGAACCGAAAGTAGAGCTATGAATCTTCTCTCCATTTACACGAATGAATTTGATAAGCGCTCTCGTCAAGTGCCGTCGCGTTCACAGTGTGCTCCCTCGTGCTCCCTAATAATCGATGGGGTTCTGTCTGATCGACGAGTCGTTCAGTCAAAGCAACGTCATCTTCTCCCACCTGTCGAGTCTGTGTGCTGGTGAAGGGGTTCGTTCAACTGCAGGCACTACATGCAAACTACCTAGTACCTAGGTAAGCTCTGCACTCGATGCGTCTCAATGTACTCGTAGGAAATCTGAAGCCCACCATTGCTTGCTTCCAGCCTCATTTTAGCTTCGAGCCTACCGGACGGCGCTTGCCACCAGTGGCGTTGTGTCGCAGCTGCACACTGAGCAGAGTGAAGCTGTTGTAACAAATTAGAAGATATCAATCACTTCCGGTTGAACGCATGCCAACCCTTTCTACATGGAGCCCTCCATGTGGCCTAATGATTGG
>JAJNNY010000140.1:0-25543 GCA_022453515.1 Astrocystis sublimbata | reverse complement strand
TGAGGGATGAGTCAGGTCCTACAACCAAAGACAAGTCGAGAGGTCGAGGGTTTCTATCCGGATTCAGGTTACAGCACGGAAATGTGGCTGCCGTGCAGAAGCTAGTAGAAACGCGCGGAGAGGGGGGCGAGAAGAGTACTGGTGAAAAAGGGACTCTGCGTAGTATCCAATATGAGACACTACCAGCACAGCAGCCCAACGGAAACCGGCCCGGAAATGATCAGTCTGTACCAGAATCGAGAAAGCCATCGTCGATACGATCAGCCCTTTCTAACTCCGACCAATCTCTCTCATCCCAAGAAAAGAGGGGCTCGGGACTACGCACACCTACAGGCTCAGGACTTAGCCGCTCACAATCGTTACTGTCAACTACGTTGAATAAACTCAGGGGACCTTCGTACCTTTACTATCAACCAGCTAGAGACGGCTCTGCTAACACCGCAAGGCAGCCTGCCAACTCGCAAGATATGGGTACCATGCCAGGCAGCCTGGCAGACGGCGCAAATGATATGGCGTTCAAGTTGCCGAGTGGGAGGAAACAAGGCGATATCGAGCATCCACAACAACCGCTCGATTCTGCCTTTCCGCCAAAACATAGGCGATCGAATACTGAGCCAGGACCAGATATTGCCCCTCGAGCACGCCAACTTCGGCCACGGAAGATCGAAGTCAGAGCACCTGGTACGGAACAAGGTGACAATCTATCAACAGCTCCTCGTGACCGCCGCGCCCAGATTGAGTCCCCCCACGCCTCGACTCGTGATACCGTAATGGCCCTTGTTACAGCTCAGGAGAAACGCTCTCACACAGCACGTACAGCCCAGCAGACTAGATCAGCTATGGTTGATGGCGAGCAAGTATCTGACGTGACGAAAACGCGCACAAGTGGTGGTATAGGGCCCGATGGGAGAACGACCAATTCCCGAATCCATACCGGCGATATTCGTCGGTCTGTAAGCTCTCATGCTGATGCTATGAATATCTCCAACGGCCAGTGGCTTAATAGAAGAGGCGGTAAAGGGGGTTTGAGCTTCGGGCAAGATGACACGTCCGATGTGAGGAATGGGCATATACCAGAGGACGACCAAGTCTCCGTAGGCACACACGCTTCGACAATCCGCCCAGTATCAAATTGTTACGACAATGGCCTGATGGAGGACATAATACAAGGAAATTTGCCAAGCACAGGTTGCTCGGAACCTCACGTTCATGATGCAGTACCTGCAGGACTTGAAATACAGCAGGAAACACTTGCTGCTAGGTCTGTCGACGACCTGATCACATTCGAGAAGGACGTTCCGGATACATTGCCACAACCATTGCAGCCACGTCGCGAGGCTGACTATTTCGAGTCTTTCCAAGACTCTTACCTGCCTCCCGTACTCGATTTATATTCCCCCAATGACGGCCAGCCCCTGTCTCCGAGATTTGCTTTCGTCGAAGAGCTAGATGAAGACATCGACCACAATACCCTATACGACCCACCCCGAACAAGCCACGGCAAGGATAAACCAGTTGGTATTGGAAGAGCGACAGAGGTGGCTTTAACAGCTGATGCGCAGCGGAAGGATACTGGTAGAAGTGTCAATGAACCAAAGTTCAAAAACTCACCAGCTATCTCTGCCCAGTATTCCGACAGCGATGTTTCCGCCTTCGAACGTCTCGGTTTATCTTCTAAGGAGGCGAGGATATTAGTGGGAGCCGAGGCGTCAAGCGATTCCATGTCTCATTCGCAGCATACAAATCCGAGCCGCACAACCTCGGAACGATCGTCGTCCTCGATTTCTGGTGATTCGCCGCCCTCACCCTCCTCCGCCACAACACCCAATAGTTCGCGACCTCAGTCACGAAAAGGAATGTTGGTATCGCAGCCAGAGTCTTCACACACCACTCCATTAGGATCCGTATCAGCAATCGGCAATAACGTTGTTCGCGCCAACTTTTGGGGCATGTCAGACGAGCAAGCTGAAGAAACGGCGCCTCGGGAGTCAAGAACCGAGGCGGATGCCAACGATGGCAATCAGGGGGAGGCAACGTCTACACCCTACGTCGAGCAACAGACGACGTTTACGTCGACTAAGACGAGGGGTTCAGCAACTCCTTCGCTAGTGGCCACTCCGACGTCAGTGAGCTTCGCCGATGTGCGTCGAGATTCCAACGACGAGGATGAGCACGGTGTGGGCAGGCACCCGGCCCGGCCATTGCCGCCAAGGGCACAGTCTGCCCTGGATCTCCACTCAGCGACGCCTTCGTTGGCCCGTTCCACTAGGCCCCAGCAACTGCAGTTGAAGTCGAGCGAAGGGTCCTCTTCGGTCAGTCTCCCGTGTTCGCCGCCACCAGATCTCACTGGAGATGTAATGCCACGGAAATCGGCGTTGAAGATGTCGCGGCAAAACAGTTCGAATGGACCTGAACTGTCAAAACCCATGTCTATGGGTGCCGCGTATCTGCAGGAAGCACGGAAGGCTGTACCTGTCGCTTCGACGTCTACATCGCGAGCCATGCGGCCCCATTTCTCGCCGAAACACTCGTCTGGTAGCATCCAAAGTGTGGTTTCGGCGGGTAACCGAGCGGAGCCGTTAGCCAAGATGCTGGTGGAGTGCTGCAACTGCCACTTCTTCCACGATATGCCGTCACGAGTATACGAGTGCATGGCCAAACCCGACTCGGTCGTAGAGGACAAATCGCTAGGGGTCTCTGCAGCCATTACGACCATGGTCAGGTGCCCGTGGTGTGCGCATGGTATGACCACACAATGCTGCTCTGGGTACGCCGCAGTGGTTTATCTCAAGGAGAAACTCCATGGGAAGTAAGGGTGGCAGGTCCCGGCCCTGTTTTCCTAGGCGGCCCGTGGTCACTACCAAGTGGAAGCGTGGCTGTAGAGTCAGGGGCGGGGAGTAACTGATTCGGGTTCTTTTCTTTGTTCGCCAACCATATCAACTGGAGTTTGGGTGCTTCGCTTTCATTTCATACTTGCAGCTATTCAGGCCGTCCAGCTTAGGTATCTAATGCATTCGATGTTGTTTCCGTACATAAACAAGTGGAGTTCCGGCATGGGGGTTTTCCAAAACATACACAAAAGTGTACATTCGCACATATGAGTTCAAAAATGGAAATCTTGATCGACTTGGGAGGAATGTATTGCAACGCCGCTTCTTCGGCTTTGTATGTTGAACAACAGATAGGGAGGACTGGGCATTGTTCATCATCGACGATGAAGGTGGTTTGAAGGGCTTACGTCAGAAATGACGCGCTTTGAAGACGTATCTGGCTTTCATGAGAAGTACCTGCCGGTTGTGGAGAAGGGTCAAAGTTAAACGTTATCCTGTAGATGAAATTCGAGCGATGAATAAAATGTTCGTTGGGCACATTATATGTGTATGTGGTGGGCGACACAGTGGCGAACTCCAATTGAGAATGTACCTGTAGTTGTCTACATTGGCATGTGTCTCGACCTTAGGGGCTTATCCCGTCATTACCTACGTACAGTGCATATAGTTATAAGCACAGTACAAGGTTCAGAGGCGGTTGTTGCACAGTGCTTCTGGTGACGCATTGAATCAAACACTGGGTGGCCGGTACCTAGGCACATACCTACCGAGCTTCGCACCCTACCTAGAGATGCAATGTTGATAACCGACGCCTCTACCGTCATCCACGTTGCAGAATAATAATATACCACAGAGCATTGAGACCTCTGCGTTCCGACTGAGGCTGGCAGAACAGCATTGCGACTCTAGCGACTGCATTACAAAACAACTCGGTTCCAGTTCTACGCAAAATATCCCAGGCGCAAACAGCACACCTTCCAGTGCAACATCGTGTCTCCCGCACCAGCCCTATCGCACCACCATCTTGCCACCGTCTACCGTTTCGAGGCCGGCAGTAGAAACACACGATTGCACCCGTCGCATACCGTTCATTGCGCATCCTATATCGCTCGCCAATTGCGCTGTACGTTGCTTGCTTGCTGTTACGTTTGCGCCCTCCCAGCCTTTGAGCATGGCCTCCAGAGGCAATCCCGCCCGCGGTGCCGGACGGCCGCAGCCGCCGGCAAAGTCTACCATGCGCCTCATTTCAGTCGACAGCATCCTCCAACACGTCTCGGATATTCCCTCAGGCCAACCCCGCACACCTCCGCCGCGAGGGCCTCGAACCATCAGCGGCGTGCGCCGTGTGAGCGGTGGAGGCTTGCCTAATCTCGCATCGCGTACCGGCCAACACAACATGCCCTCGAGGACGACCAGGGTCAGCGAGAAGCTGGTACTGCTTCCCGAGACTCCAGACGAGCCCGAGACCGACGATGCCGAAGAAAGCCTGCTGGTGGAGGAGGAAGACCGGCCCTTGAAGGACGAGGAGCGCGATGTGCTACGGAAGCGAGGCGGTCTCCGGGGCAAGAGCTATGCCGAGCGTCTCCCTAAGCTCGAACGTGCCGAGAAGCTATCCAGGCTGTCCGCCTACTGCACCGCCCAGTCTTACAAGATGAAGGCTACATCCGAGTTCCTGCGGAAGAAGCACGATGCCAAGACGAAGCTCTACGACGACTGTCTCTACACCGTCTACCACACGCCACTGTTGCCGGGCGTCGAGGGTTACCGCGTGCGGAGTCGGCCCATACTCAAAAGCCCGGGCACCGGCAAGACCGTGCTGGACCTCGAAATCGAACGGAGCGAACAGCGCGACGAGCACATGGGGTACTACGACGAATACGGCTCAAGCCCGAGGGACGGCGACGGACCACATCGCCAGTATCCGGACGGTTCGGCAGCTTCTACCGAGCACAACCACTCCGGCAATCGACAGACAGGACCTGTCAATGGACTTACTGCGAACGCGCAAGAGTTTGCTGAGGTCTTCGTCTTCTCCTACGGCGTCGTAGTCTTCTGGAACTTTACGGAGCAGCAGGAGAAGGCTATTCTGGCTGATATCACTTTTGCCGAGAGTGAGACTGGGGGGTCACTCGTCACACGTCCCCTCGAGCAGAGCGACTTCGAGACCGAAGAGTTCCATTTCGAATACAACAATGACGTCAAGCGCCCGCGCATATTTAACGACATGATCACCCTGTTGCCGAGATCCGATCACATGGTTCGTCTCACCATCAGCCACGCCATAGCGCAGAGCACCAAGTTATGTTTCTTCGAGGAGCGCATGTCGGAGACCCTGGCGGACGCCCAACATGTGCCGAAGCGGCTCGCTTCAACCGGCCAGCTCAATATGAGCCGGACAGAGATTGTCAAAATTCTTGGGCGCCTATTTAAGAGCCGCGTTGACATCAATCTCTGTACGTAAAACCCCACGCCCTTTCCAGCCCGTTTTCATGTCGATCCCTGAAATCTACGCGTCTGACTAACACACCACACATCTCGCAGCGTCCAACATCCTAGACGTCCCCAACTTCTTTTGGGACGCGGAGCCCACGCTACACCCCCTGTACGTCGCCATCCGCGAGTATCTCGAGATTGACCCGCGCACCAAGGTGCTGAACGAGCGGTGTCGCGTGTTCCTGGACCTGGCCGCGATCTTGTCCGACTCGGTTGCCGATTCGAAAATGAGCGCCATAACATGGATTGTCATCATTCTCATCATCGTCAGTATCATGGTCACCGTCACCGAGGTGGTGTTGCGCTTTACGATCTTATCCAAAGAGAGGGGGAACAATAGCCCCGAGATGGGCGCTCCCGAGACCGGAGTGATCGGCGGTCTGCCCTCTATCATGGCTAGGTCTAACTATACACTGCAGGAATTAAGAACATGGGGCGCGAGCTTGAGCGAGCAGGAGAAGCGGGCCATCTGTGGCGCTGATTTCATTGGCTCTACCTATGCTGGTATCTGAATCGAGTGAATTCGTTCTTGGGAGTCGGAATTTGTTTATTTGGGGTGGAGCTCAAAGCGAAAGTAAAAAGTTATTTGGGTGCCCGGCGTTGGGTTTTGTTATGCTTAAGGATTGGGGTATACATGGCGCGGAGAACAAAACTGGCAAACTCCTTTGACTTAATACTCTAATGCGGGGAATGTGGCGTTGGTGTACGTGGAAGGGATTGATTCATTTTCATGGCTAGAATAATGCAGCCAAAGAAACTGGCTATTGCTGCTGTTGTGGTGGTTGTTGTTGATGGCGCGGTGCGTTATGTACTATACATAATCTAAACATATCTTAATGTGTATTTCTCCCACCTTTCACGGCAATTTTGCAGAGCTGATTTCCTGTGGACCTTGACCTCGTGGTTCATTATACCATCCCCATCGTTGGCTTCGGTAGCATGTCTTGGTATACTTTTGCCCGGGCACTCATCCATTGCCAGAGTATCGCAGAGTTATAACTTGTCAGTGAGTGCGAGCCAGTTCTCCTTGTAACACTTGATCTACCACTTGAAGGCTCAATCTGATCCGAATGAGTTATGATTGCATTACAAACTACCTAAGTACCTATGTAGTATCGTGCATCCATGATGTGTTGATCGAGAGACATTATTATGTACACAAACCCAAGAGAGAATCACGAAACCTTAGCTTGTAATAGCTCATCTGCAGCACAATAGGCTTGATATCGACCTCTATTTTCGCCCATTCTACGTATTTGCATGGTTGGGCTGCGGCAGCTAGCTGAGCTATCTCTACCTAGTAGGCTCCAAGCTTTTTAATGCATCGAATCATCTTATAATTTGAACTCATAAAAACTGAGTGTGTCCATAACGTCTTACTTTGAAGTAACATGAAAGCTTCATTTCTTTTCGTTTTTGAGATCATGATTTGTGACAATCACTATTCGGGTAGTCGTCTTCTGCTCGTATTGCTATCGGTGTTCTAGCCCGGTGAAAGGCATGAACCCCACCATGCTATGTAGGTATTCTACTGATTAACACACTGTAACTGCTCCAGCTTTGACGCCTTCGATTCTTATACGCTGGATGTAACAATACATCATGATTTCGACTCATAAGTCTGGTTTTGATATAAGTTACATGGTGAGTGCGAAATGAAGCTTTGAAGGCGATTGAGGATCAGGATGCCAGGCACTTGATGAGATCATCACGTGATGATGGTCTATTATACAGTGTGTGTGCCAGGCAACCACCCTTCTGTACTGTCCAAGTGTCCCCGGCAAGCCTGGATGCCTGGCTTTAAGTAAGAAGTATACAAATGACAGAATAAGAAGGCCCAATGCGAACGTAACCTTCGTAGGTACCTAGGTACTTACTTGGTTCAACTTTCCTTTTTTGCAGCACCCTCACCCAATCTTGGAACAAGTTTGCGTCAATGACATACCTCTCCATATGACTGACGGTCGGACCGTGCCCACGCTCATTGATACAATGGCGTTGCCAAGCAAATGGCAACCTCTGCCCAACTTCCCACAGCTACCAGCTCTCCTAGTCTCCGCATCGTTCGCCGAATCGTCTTACACTCTCTACATCACCGACTTGGCCAACATATGGGTCGAGCATCTCGATCGGAGGGGAATTCTTTCCCGCAGCCTCCAGGAAAGAACTTCCATCGACCTGTACGAAGCCGGTACAGAGCAGTGGGCTGTCTTCCTATCAAAGCTCAGAGCCGCTTTCGATCCTACGTCGTCAGATCATCGCCTCACAAGCCTGGGTATCGCCTCTGGAAGTGACCCCAAGAACCCCGATCATTTGACATTGCGCATTGTTTGTGACCTTCCTGGGGATCTGCCTGCGCTCGAATGGCCCGTTCACTTGGTCAAGTGCCAGACCGCGTCGTTGACGACCAAGCTGGTGCTGCCTCTTATCCAAGAGCACCATGTCCAGCATCGTGAGGCTAAGGACCTCGTGGTACGGCTCAAAGAAAAAGATGCTCTCATCAAAAAACTACTTGACAAACTGAGTACAATGCATACTCCCCTGGAGTCGATCTTCAATTCGCTTTCGTCCAAGCATGCGGTCACGAGAGCGGCTGCCGAGGAAAGGATCAAAGGTCTGGCGCCATTCAACCAAGAAAGTTGGAGATCGCACCTGAACATTGAAAGTCCTCGAGATGCCTCATCCTTGCTCCAAAGTGTCTTCGGCGAGCCGGGCATCAGTTGCATTCCGGCGTCTGATCTAAGCGTGCCCAATACGCTCGACAATTGGTGGACAAGACTCGGCCCTGAGTTCCGTTCTTCTTCGAAACTTATAAGCAACAGCGCATCTCACCACGAACCCGAAGAGCAGGTGAATGGCCATGATTCGTCTTCAGAAACCGCCGAAGACCAGAACTTCGAGGTACAAGTTCCATTGCATAGCTCGCCGCAATCTTCCAATCGTGGCAAGTTAGGTGGAAACAAGGAGACGCTCGCAGCATCTAGAGACAACGATTCGGACTCTTCTGGTAACAGCCCAGCGCAGTCGCGGAATGAGTCACGACCCAAGGTAGCGGGGACGCTTGGGCGCCTCAAAAAGGCCCCAACAGAACAGTTTACTAGCCAATCATCTCGGACGCTGCATGCTGCTGATGATGATGATGATGACGATGATACTGTGTCAGGCTCAGACGACGAGAGGCAATCTGAATCATCGAAACCCACCAAGACAACGGCCACGCGCCTGGGAGCAATCGGAAAATCTAAGGGAACCCCACAGGAAGTAGAAGCTACGACTAAGAAGGAACCAGAAGATGAATCCAATGACGAGACTGCATCTGGGTCAGATAGTGACAATGATGGTGTATTGAGCCCCAGGAAGTCGCAAAGAACGGCTCCAGCGACGCCGCGCAAAGGGGCGGTTGGTCGGATTGGTGGCAAACCGAGGAACGTTGCTCGTTCTTCTCAGAGTCCAAAGGGATCACAGGGCCCCATTGACGACTCCACGGTACCGAAGAAGAGCGAGGCTCGAAAGATAGGTGCAATAGGAAATAAATCTCACACAGAAGCGAAAAGAGCACATGCTGATGTCACAGTCGAACCGGAAGAACTTGAGACTGACGAACAGAAGGCCGAGCGGAAGCGGACTGAGTTGGCTAAGGAGCTAAGCCAGAAAAACGCCATCCCAGCAAGAAAGAAGAGGAAGTTTTAAAGCCCACGATGGTGGAGGAAGTCTTTGACCACAGTTATCGTTGATCATAAAACCTTGATTACCTATTCAAATAGAGATTTTCAAAAATCCATGATGATAAGACTGCATGGAGGATCTTTCACTTGTGATCCAAATCTTCAGAGTGTAGCTTGCACAAGTTCAATGACCCGCGCGACTTAACATGTATGCATTGCGACAAGAACATATCGAAGCAGTTATATGTTTCGCTTTACGCAGCTTTTCGTCGCACTACGAATCTGTTGAGATTAGGGCAAAAAGTATAATCGTAGATTTAATTTTCTCTTTGTAATCTACTACTACAGGTTGGGTGCAGAAACTTACCTAGGTATAAGCTATAATGTCGTCTGCGCTGTACTTGCCAACCTCGTGGTGCTATTGTTAATTGGCAGATTACAAAGATGAAAAAGTACATTGTCGCCGCGACCTATTTCTACAAAGGCGCATTATGACAATACCCGGAAACAGTCAACATAGTTCCAGTGGGTGCCTTTGTGTTGTTACAGCATAGAATCAAAAGGATTGCCTCAATCGATCTCTGCATTACAACTGCAGCTAGTACTAGAAGTCAAGAACTAATTATTCAACAAGCTTCACTTCCAATCATCGGTATAGGATGGCTTGCGCAGCTGATGAGGTTTACCGACATCTGGGAGTCCGTATCCCCTTCCGGAATGCAGATGATCATGGAGATCAATGGTCATCTGATGACCGGATACAGAGCCAAGACTTCATTCTGATTGATAACATAACCCGCAACACACCAGTATTCACGGTGCAATCTATAGCCACTGGCGAACGTTTCGTCAATAAAATAGTCAGAGCAGGTAATTCCTCCACCAAGTTCCAAATCCTTGTTATCGTTCGAAGTCACCTTTTCGTCCAATGTTGGTGTTTGGAATTTTCAAACACGATGGCGCTCTCACTTTACTAGTCGCTAAAACTTGTTTGTAGATTGTTTTAGGGACGGTGAATTTGTGCCATATGGACACTGTCCTGAAATCCGAATATCGACGGCTCCCCAAGCCCACGCGCCCCTGCTCCCTACCATTGTACCAGTTGGGCAAGTGGGAGCCGCGAGGACATATTTTAGTGAATTAGGGTTGTGGCAAAGGCTCGATGATCGTCATTATTCGTTGTATTTCAAGTCAGTCTCATCACATATGCTCAGCTGCTACGCAGATTCTGGTCTCTAATCAACAGTGTGATCCAGGCATTACAACGGCGGTACTTTGCGGGACCTTTTACTCCGATACCGCCAGGAAGGAAGAGCTGTCCCGGAAAGCTTCAGTAAGTTCGCGTTTAGAATGTCACTTTTTCAAAACTCTTTGATTGTTTTTTCAGGCGCAGAAAGTAAATAATCAGAGGACAATTACTGGATCGTGAAGAGGGAACGAACATAAAAGCACGTTCTGTCCTCGATACCATTGGCCGGAGCATGATATAAAATCCCAACGAATATTCTAGAATAACTTGGGTTGAGAATTTAACTGACTCAGATTCCTAAAGTATGGCATATATTTTTAACTCTTATGGAAACTGTGAGATGGTTGCATACAGGTGTAATGCCAGGCGAGGACGAGGCCCCTGGTGGATGGACACGTGAGTTAACCGTGGCTAGCGGATGAAGTAATTACTGGCTCACATAAACTCTCATAGCAATCTACCATCGTAATATTAGCCCGGAAAATGTATTCCTCCACTACCCTGAGCGACCGGCGGATCCGGAGCCGCCCGCTGGCCTCGAAGATAACGCATTTCCTGAGGTGATACTCGGCGATTTCAGTGAGGGCGGGATAGACAACGACGACGGGAATGCATACGGCCTAGGCCGCTATCACTCGAATGAACTGGCAGAATGGCAGGACACCTACGCCGTATTCAGCACAGTCAAGACAATATGTCAATCACACATTAGAGATATGGCGAACCCTATACCGGAGTCAATTGATTGTATGTTACTCACTTGTGTTGAAATTTTCCTCTTTCATCGTGTAGTGGAACATGGGTTTTTGCTACTTATTTTCCATGTTTCAAATAGTATCCTGAATGAGAGGGCAGGAGGTGAGACAAGAATACCCGACTATTGAAAACTGACAAGCTTTTCAGGCACTCAGATTAATGGCTTCATGCAGCCTATAGATGCGGGTTACTCGAACTTTCTGGTAGATATACTAGGCGAATGGGAATACGACAACCGTACAATCATTCCCATCGATATGTCGCAACTTGACGAAGATGGCGAAATGGTTCATAATTCGACCCGTGTACCAGATCTCGCCGACATGGTGGCAAACTTCTTGCAACGTGTCAGAGTTTGCGTCACTTCTTGCCGTGATCAACCGATGAGGGAAATAAATTATCGGTAAGTTGCCTTTTTCAAGTGCTCGATTCCAATCGACTTTCGTAATGAACACAGGTTGGACTACCAACGTAGTATGTGGTTGCGGCGAAATGAATTTGATAGCGTCAAACTTTTACTGCAACGTAGTGCCCAGGCCAGCATATACCGTGGCCGATTTTTATCTCTCCAATTAGCATGGTGATCTAGGATACATTTTCCCCCTGTTGTGTGACAAATCAGCTTCGGCGATGAAACCATGCAGGTTTCCTATTTCCACGAAGATGCTGTCAGAACTATTCTGAGTTACAGTTACATGCTGACAGGGTGTCTAGGGACATTGACGTGTCGTGGTCGAAGCCAATAAGATTTATGCCGGTACGTAGTCTCTCTGCACACAACCCAGATGATGATGTGTCCTCGATTGTTGCCACTGCTCGCGTGTACCACACCATAGAGCTAAATATCATTCTAGTATGAATGGATTAGGAGACGTCCGTCGGAAATCCCAAACAACGAAGACGAAGGTGAAGACAACGAAGATTCAATAGAGGCCCTATTTGGGGGTCAACCGTGCGACGAAGGGGTAGGCGACCACAGATGTCCGGAACCAAACTCCGATTCCGAAAGATTGAAATTGGAGAGACTTGCCGCTTTGGAGACAGTGTATCCCCATCTTCGCCCACAGCATAGAGTAGTCATGTTGAATTACATCTTCCCTCGAATTAAAGATTGGGAATATAATCCACCGGAGAACCCATATCGGTTTTGGCCAGCAGCCGCTCCCCCCCAGCCTGCTAATATTCCTAGCCCCCAAGGCCCGATGGTAGACGCAGGCTATGAATCACCAATTACTCCGGATCCGATCCATGTACATGGAACTCCACCATCACCAGGTATCTCAGAAACTGACTCTAGTCACGAAACAGACAATTCAATAATTTCAATACCTGGTGGTTTTCCTGCTGTTCAGCCACCTGCCCATCCACCGATTGAGGGAGGGCCGGGCGTGATAACACCAACGCCAACACCGCCACCACCTGGCCCTCAAGGACCACCTGACCCTCAAGAATCATCACCGGATCCCTCATCATCAACAGTGTCAACTCCAACCCACAATAATAGCGACCCAGGAAATAATGGGCCTGGTGACGACGACAATGTTGATGGCGGACTTGACAATGGCGAAGATGACGGCAATCAAAATGGGCAAGGAGGGGAACGAGGAGGGGGACGAGGACGAGGACGAGGAAGGGGACGAGGAAGAGGACGCGGAAGAGGACGCGGAAGAGGACGCGGAAGAGGACGCGGTAGGGGACGCGGTAGGGGACGTGGTAGGGGGCAAGGAGGCGAGCGTGGTAGGGGGCGAGGAGGTCGTGGACGTGGCGCGATGGGAGGGGGAGGTGGTGCGGATGCGGATGCAGTCCCGGCGCCAGTCCAGGCTCGTCGACAACCACCTCGCGCTGCCCATTTTCGAGGAAAATATCCAAAATAAGAGGTTACCACATGTGCCCAGAGCGTTGGACTTTTGGGTCTCTACTTCATGTATCAAACCTTTGGGGGGCAGTGTGATAGTTCTCTGTGGACTTTTCTGTGGACATCGAAGGAGATTCAGGGTCCAAGTGGTGATAAACATCAATTGGACTCGAGGTTGGCACTTGGCGTCTTGCTTTACAATTTTGAGATCAACTAGATCAATATGTAATTTTCATAACCACTATCATTATTCTATCATAGGGACTCTATTCCCTCCCACGTTCATATTAAAGGCTCTAGTCGCCTGCCTGCTAAATATCTGGGTCAATCATGCGTGCAATTCCGTTAAACCCGAACTTCTGACAGTGAGTATTGCAGCTTGCTACTTCGCGTCAATCACCCTCGAAACTGCAGAACCACTGCTTTAGGAGCTCTGAGACCCCCACCAAAGATGTCAACTCTCACAGATAACTGGAAGCAGCCCACACAATGGTACAGAGAGAGACCCCCTTAGGTATCGTAAGATGAGGACTATCGTCTTGCGCAACATAAACTTCCTGCCACTGCTTATACGAGGGGGTGTGGTTCATAGACTTCTAGCCCCCTTCCCCATCGTCCTGCTCGAGACGTTCATATGTAACGTAACGGACGCGCACACATACACTCGAAGTGCACTGCATGTACTCGTAGCTAGATCCACTAATGAAACTAGTCTAGACGGCCTGAATCACAAACAAATGCCAACCAAGTATGTACGCGTGTCTGTTTTGGGGCCTATGAAGCGAGTGAGTGTGTCGAAGACCCAGAACAGAGACCTTCGCTTGAATGCCTTCATACCGACCGCGTCACGCAAACGTGAGGGGATATAGATTTCCTCGTGTGACACTTCGTCCGTGGACCCAGAGGCATGGGTACGTCAGATCGGCAACCGCTTGTATGAGATTGCCGGTCTCGGTACTACGGCTGAGGATGTAATTACTCCTTGGCTACTCGGGCCTGCTCTCCCCACGGCCCGATTATCTACTCGTAGTGCTATGCCTATACCTACCTAGCCCAAGGGTCTTTTCTATGAGCTGTGGTAACTATGTGGCTCTAATTGCTTAGTGGAAAATAGAGCTGCTATCGTGCTATTATAGGGGACCATTTTCGAATATCGGATTTAATTGTGTCGCTTTGTATGGGTTTATGGTTATCTGCATGGGACTCGACATCAAGTCCTTCTAGAATACAGTAATGGAACTGCGACCTGCTCATAAAAATGTCTTTATGGAACCGCGACGTCTGCTCGCATGTTGAAGATTATTGGCTTCGGCTACATACGTGAGTTCTTGATTGACGACTCGCTTGCGTAGGGCGTACGATTACGTGTGCTATTATTATCAGCGAAGGACATCCATCGATGTTTTTGTACTGATACATGTCTATGAACTTTGCTGTGACTGGCCTAAAATATAATATTCCGCACAGCAGCGTAACATGGAGGGAGGGAAAAATCGTACAGCGGACGTAGTCACTAGCGTAACGGTGGGTCAAGTCACCAAGTTTCCTTTCTCCAGTAGCCTTCTCGGGACCCTGCGTACGGAATGTCAGCTGCATAGAATGGTTGGATAGACTTGAGCATCAAGTGATGCAGGTCGATTATTAATCTTCTCACATATAGCTGTATATGTAGTCAGATAAAGTGCGCAAGTTGGGGGCAGGGCAGGGCGCACCCAAAACGACGTCCCGTTGGCGTCAACGTTTTGGAGGCTCTGCGAGACTGCGACTCTTAATCTGCGACAGTGTGCTAAATGCACGCCGATGCAACAAGGATCGTGGCAGCCACGGCCTACCCAAAACAGACTTGGCTCACGGTTAGTCGCGCTATATGGACTCTTGGCTGCATGACCCTGCTGAAATTCCAGTTTCTTTTTTTAGAGAGTCAATGAGAGCAAAAGAAAACAAATAAGCCCCATGCATAGGCAGGTAAGTCATTTTCCCCTGCCTGAACAGAATTCTAAAGGGCCCGTCCTCTCCGTCTTTCGATGGGTGGAGGATCTATGTGACATGGTGATATTCCGGACTTCCTACCTGATCAGCCAAGCATTTCGTGTTGCTCTGTCGACATTTTGATGTGGTATTGATGTGACAATACAATCTCTCTCCATCAACTCGTCCCCGCTGTGTATTCGTCAGCGGACAACGTAGGTCGATTAGCTGTTTGTACCAGACTGGATATTGGTGGCCAACACATCATTTGAATTTTCCTTTGGGCGGATTATTAAAGATACAACCCTCTCAAGTTCAACGAGCATAAACAAATGTATTACCTCGGTACAATGTGTGCCATTTATCTGCTAAACTTCCTATTGCGTGTTGGAAAACGTTGCGTGGGGGTCCCAAGTAAAGTTGGAGGCTGCTGGGTTGATTTTCCGGTAGGTGGCGGAAATGATTGGCCCTGAATACATGAACGCTTCAACGATTACAATCAATTCCGAAACGGTCATGGATACCTATCGTCAAGATTGGTTTATATTCATAATCAAGAGGTGAAACACAAGCACCAATTCAATGGCTGTACGTTGGTACGATGAAGCATTGTGGACTGTCATCATGGAAGCCTTGTCGGATGTTCATATTCCACGGAATGTATTTGCAGCTATGTTTACTCCATTTCACAATTGACAATCAAAGAAGCATGAGACTTACTCCTAAGGTGGCCTTCATGAAATGCTTCCATGGAGAAGGCTAATCTGAACTTAGGTATCTATTCGATCAAAAGAATAATTATGTCATTCCACGGTTCGTATATCAAGTCTGGCAGATTCAACCTATGCAGCTAGATTAGTGATTAATGATTATGTAGGTGGGTAAGCAACACGCTATCTATCGGTTTGATGTACATGTTTCACTATGCCTCTACAGTAAGTATTGGGTCATGGTGAATGATGATACATAATGGTACCATCACATCACTACCAGAGATGCCTTGATCTCGAATGATCATCACGATACCTAGATTCAAGTCACATTTGAAGCTACATACAGCCCACCCCATCCATATTCGTGCTGAAATAACTCTGACGTACCAGAAGTTGTAGTGTCATGGGTGCCACAGGACCGATACTACTCGGGCTATCCGAAGGCCGCTCTGTGCTTTTCGATTAGACCTACGACGAGCCTGGGTGAAAGTAGAAAAGACAAGCCCAAAGCCTCCACCCATTAGCGACTCTCCACCATGGATCAGGCCCATATACTCTCAGATCATCGAGAGGTACTTGTATGGTACATAAGCATACAGCAGGTGCCACCAAATCCAGCACGACACCTAGCGAGGTTCCTCTTGTGGCAGTGTCATGATTTAGTGCTATGGTTCTTGCTCGGCGGTTAGGTAGACGGTGTGCCCCCCTCGCTTGAAGTACAGACACGCAATCTTGTTGGGGGTCTCAGTCACTGGTAAGGCGCTTTGGTCGTAGTGCTCCTGGAGATGTCTCCTCCCTCGTCCCTGCCACCAAACGCACGAGCAGCGGAGCTTTCTCCACGTGATAGTAACACGGAGTGTCAAGATTGGCGGGAGGGTCGGAGGAATTCATTGGAAGGTGCTCCGCTTTGCCTCCCGAGTTGAAGTACGGCCGAGCAAAACTGCTCATGTACAGGTAGCACGGAATTAGGCATGCCCCAGATCTGATCCGAAAACGAATACCCTAATCCAGACCTACCCTCTATGCTGGGGAGACAACACAGATAGGAAAGGGCCAATCAGCTCATCTCGGGGGATTGTTGGTGATGGAGAGACCGTGACGTATGCATGTTTATTTCTTATGATTCTTGCTATGTGTACCCCATAGCCTACGTTTCATCAAGCAGGCCTAATCTGAAGGATGTCCGCTTAATTCTGTGGTTATTCCAGGATTGAGGCCTCCCGTATCCATTCTAGCTGCCATGATGAGCTTCGACATTAAAATTCTCGATTCGATAAGGGCAGTTTTAGCCATATCTGCGAAATAGGCACAGCCATGGTCAGAGATAGTTCAAAAAGCTATTAGCAGTCGTCAAGTCACCTCTACATCCTCTTTCATATTGCCATATCGCCACGTACTGTGGATAGAGGAACGAAGGTAATAAAAATGGTTGGGTACTCGTGTCACCCAATTCTCACTTGGATGCCCTACCTAGCCCCTGAAGAATTCTTGCTAGGGTCGATGGACTACAGTGACCAAGTGTTGGAAATACCCTCAACTCATTCATGTACAGCGAGATAATTTTATTTATCGCCACTATCCTCCAAGTCTACATAGTTTACAGTAGGATATGTTGACCACCTTATCCAACCATTCGCGTAGATAAAGGGTCCTAGCATCTAGCCTCAAATGGCTTCATTTTATGTAAAAGCACAATCTTCCCCAACGAGAACACCTGTGATCGCGCACATGTATTCCCTTTGTACCAGCATGTGACAATGGTAGCGGGAACTGGCAGCCTTGTGCGAATATCATCACCACCGATTCGTCATCCGTCCCAGCTCCTTGGTCCATCTACTCTCGCAGACAGCAGTGCTCTGTGTCTGCCTCACCCACTGTACAGTGTACCCGGTTTCAACAGGCGAACATCAACTAGCAAGTGTAGCCAGAGCTTGGGCAGATGACCTCCAAAAGAACGGAGGCCCAGGCCAATGATTCTGATCCAAGTCGCTCACCGCCCCATCGACGGGCTAATAAACCGCCGGTGCTACACATTTGTGCCAGAGTGCCTCTAAATTGCAAGGAGCACCAACGACTTGCCTAGCGCCAATAGGGACTGAGAAATACCATCTACGGCTCGCCTCGGTCCAGCTCGAGGCCCCACGGGCCATAGCTCGAGGCCACTGCGGCACAGTTTACGTTCCTGTGCGCCTATGCTCGAGCACACTAGCGCCCGATCTTGTTGGGGAGACGCACGTAGGTCTCAGGGTACATCCCTTCCCGCCGCTTCTCCTCTCCTCTCCTCCAAGCTAGGGAAGAGGGGGTTGACATTGGCACGACAGGTAGCGAGCACGGATCATCCCGTGGTTTAACTGGGCACATAATACTCCGATGCCCGGCCCGCGGCCAGCATTGCTTAGCACTGCTACTCTGGACCCGAGCACGTGTTTCACGATCGGCCAAGGCGTCGTAGTCGTAGGAGGAGAGGGTGAGGGGTCAACAACACATCTTTTCGCGTAATGCGGCTTCGGTTATTTCGGCATAATACGCTGCCACCGTCTGGCCCACCGCAATCATGCCGTGTAAGAGGAGAACCAGTACATGGAGGAACCGGTGAGACGTAATTTCACGATGTGGCAGGCAACCTTCTGATGGGGCGCGAAATTGTCCCCTACCGGAGGGTTCGAGTCTGCTCGAAGACACCTGTAGATGATGTCGATCTCCATGTCCTCCACCCTTGATACCCACCTGGACCTACGCTCACCAAGGTTGTGTTCGCATTGCCATTCACCGGTCTTGACGTTCGAATGCCACCCACTCACGCGCTTCCTCACAGTCTCCATATCCCGGAGCCCTTGTCCATGCACAACTATAGTACTCGTTCATGATATCACAGCCAAGAGGATCCACCCATTGTCTGCCCCTCTAACTTACCAATGTTCACCTTTCGGCCCTTTGTGTGGTGTAGCAAGCTACATATGCACGTCGCTTCACTCCTCGCTCCTCCCAGAGGCCTTGGATGAGCCTTGGAGTGGCTAGGTAGCCTTGAAGTACAGCACAGCAAGCAGCCCAACCTTGGTCTCCACGTCCGTGCCCAGTAGTTTCTGTCTACAGTAGATTTTTAGGTGTGTTGCTCTGCGTTGCAGGCCGCTTCTAGCACATATGCCTAGGCCTATTGATGACGGCTGCCCCCCAATGTTGACGCACAGAGCACTCGTTCGTGATCTGCACCGGGTTTGCGAGAATTAGGTGCATTATATGCAGGCATACCGACATGTATGCAGAGATCCACGGGCATCGATCCATGATCTGCACCGGGGTTTATTGTATTCTATATTTACCTCCACAGCTACCCGAGGTACCTAGCTATTACCTACTTGCCCACCTACCTAGAGCGCTAAATTTTCTGAAAGGTCTGCTATCTGAGAGTCTTGATTCCAGCTTAGGTACCTATAACCTTTACGTAACACCCACCCGAGCCACCCATAGTCTTGAACCTACCTTTCCAGATCTACCTGGGTATCCAAGCGTCTCTTCGACCGGTGTGAGTAAGGTATGTACACGTAAAAGGAAGCACGGCTCACGATCTGCCCAGGGAAGTCATTTTAGCTTTGCGTTAGTCTCGTTAGCGTTCTTTGTGTCAAGCTTGTCTGCTCTAACCGCCTCCAGTCTTGTAGGATGATAATTTCCAACTCGGCGCTACATACAAGCTTGTACCTCCGGGATAAATTTGGTACCAGAATGCTCTAGGGCTACATGCTCAACAGGGGCTTCTAAGTAGCAAAAACGCTTCCATGTTGGTGAACAGCGAGTCTCTATCACAGAAGAGCACCATGACAGTCCCGTGAATAGTTAGTACTCTTCGTGTCCTGGTCTCTAATACCTAGGTAGCGTTGAGCTAACAATCGTCATCCTAGAGGACTATACCACGGTTAGTTGGCAGGATTGATTCCCCCGCAGAAGGCATGATTGGCTAGATCTAACGTTGCAATCTTGAAATATCAGGGATACCTAGGCATGACATGGGGTCAGGCGGGAACGCGATCGGGCTGGGCCGAATCTTGAAATGTTGAGGGGGAGACTTGCGTTATCCAAGTAGGTATGTAAGTAGGTACCTACATATGGGCAATTATAGGTACCTACTTACTACCTACTTGGATAACGCAAGTCTCCCCCCTCAACATTTCAAGATTCGGCCCAGCCCGATCGCGTTCCCGCCTGACCCCCATGTCATGCCTAGGTATCCCTGATATTTCAAGATTGCAACGTTAGATCTAGCCAATCATGCCTTCTGCGGGGAATCAATCCTGCCAACTAACCGTGGTATAGTCCTCTAGGATGACGATTGTTAGCTCAACGCTACCTAGGTATTAGAGACCAGGACACGAAGAGTACTAACTATTCACGGGACTGTCATGGTGCTCTTCTGTGATAGAGACTCGCTGTTCACCAACATGGAAGCGTTTTTGCTACTTAGAAGCCCCTGTTGAGCATGTAGCCCTAGAGCATTCTGGTACCAAATTTATCCCGGAGGTACAAGCTTGTATGTAGCGCCGAGTTGGAAATTATCATCCTACAAGACTGGAGGCGGTTAGAGCAGACAAGCTTGACACAAAGAACGCTAACGAGACTAACGCAAAGCTAAAATGACTTCCCTGGGCAGATCGTGAGCCGTGCTTCCTTTTACGTGTACATACCTTACTCACACCGGTCGAAGAGACGCTTGGATACCCAGGTAGATCTGGAAAGGTAGGTTCAAGACCTATGGGTGGCTCGGGTGGGTGTTACGTAAAGGTTATAGGTACCTAAGCTGGAATCAAGACTCTCAGATAGCAGACCTTTCAGAAAATTTAGCGCTCTAGGTAGGTGGGCAAGTAGGTAATAGCTAGGTACCTCGGGTAGCTGTGGAGGTAAATATAGAATACAATAAACCCCGGTGCAGATCATGGATCGATGCCCCGTGGATCTCTGCATACATGTCGGTATGCCTGCATATAATGCACCTAATTCTCGCAAACCCGGTGCAGATCACGAACGAGTGCTCTGTGCGTCAACATTGGGGGGCAGCCGTCATCAATAGGCCTAGGCATATGTGCTAGAAGCGGCCTGCAACGCAGAGCAACACACCTAAAAATCTACTGTAGACAGAAACTACTGGGCACGGACGTGGAGACCAAGGTTGGGCTGCTTGCTGTGCTGTACTTCAAGGCTACCTAGCCACTCCAAGGCTCATCCAAGGCCTCTGGGAGGAGCGAGGAGTGAAGCGACGTGCATATGTAGCTTGCTACACCACACAAAGGGCCGAAAGGTGAACATTGGTAAGTTAGAGGGGCAGACAATGGGTGGATCCTCTTGGCTGTGATATCATGAACGAGTACTATAGTTGTGCATGGACAAGGGCTCCGGGATATGGAGACTGTGAGGAAGCGCGTGAGTGGGTGGCATTCGAACGTCAAGACGGTGAATGGCAATGCGAACACAACCTTGGTGAGCGTAGGTCCAGGTGGGTATCAAGGGTGGAGGACATGGAGATCGACATCATCTACAGGTGTCTTCGAGCAGACTCGAACCCTCCGGTAGGGGACAATTTCGCGCCCCATCAGAAGGTTGCCTGCCACATCGTGAAATTACGTCTCACCGGTTCCTCCATGTACTGGTTCTCCTCTTACACGGCATGATTGCGGTGGGCCAGACGGTGGCAGCGTATTATGCCGAAATAACCGAAGGCCGCATTACGCGAAAAGATGTGTTGTTGACCCCTCACCCTCTCCTCCTACGACTACGACGCCTTGGCCGATCGTGAAACACGTGCTCGGGTCCAGAGTAGCAGTGCTAAGCAATGCTGGCCGCGGGCCGGGCATCGGAGTATTATGTGCCCAGTTAAACCACGGGATGATCCGTGCTCGCTACCTGTCGTGCCAATGTCAACCCCCCTCTTCCCTAGCTTGGAGGAGAGGAGAGGAGAAGCGGCGGGAAGGGATGTACCCTGAGACCTACGTGCGTCTCCCCAACAAGATCGGGCGCTAGTGTGCTCGAGCATAGGCGCACAGGAACGTAAACTGTGCCGCAGTGGCCTCGAGCTATGGCCCGTGGGGCCTCGAGCTGGACCGAGGCGAGCCGTAGATGGTATTTCTCAGTCCCTATTGGCGCTAGGCAAGTCGTTGGGCTCCTTGCAATTTAGAGGCACTCTGGCACAAATGTGTAGCACCGGCGGTTTATTAGCCGTCGATGGGGCGGTGAGCGGACTTGGATCAGAATCATTGGCCTGGGCCTCCGTTCTTTTGGAGGTCATCTGCCCAAGCTCTGGCTACACTTGCTAGTTGATGTTCGCCTGTTGAAACCGGGTACACTGTACAGTGGGTGAGGCAGACACAGAGCACTGCTGTCTGCGAGAGTAGATGGACCAAGGAGCTGGGACGGATGACGAATCGGTGGTGATGATATTCGCACAAGGCTGCCAGTTCCCGCTACCATTGTCACATGCTGGTACAAAGGGAATACATGTGCGCGATCACAGGTGTTCTCGTTGGGGAAGATTGTGCTTTTACATAAAATGAAGCCATTTGAGGCTAGATGCTAGGACCCTTTATCTACGCGAATGGTTGGATAAGGTGGTCAACATATCCTACTGTAAACTATGTAGACTTGGAGGATAGTGGCGATAAATAAAATTATCTCGCTGTACATGAATGAGTTGAGGGTATTTCCAACACTTGGTCACTGTAGTCCATCGACCCTAGCAAGAATTCTTCAGGGGCTAGGTAGGGCATCCAAGTGAGAATTGGGTGACACGAGTACCCAACCATTTTTATTACCTTCGTTCCTCTATCCACAGTACGTGGCGATATGGCAATATGAAAGAGGATGTAGAGGTGACTTGACGACTGCTAATAGCTTTTTGAACTATCTCTGACCATGGCTGTGCCTATTTCGCAGATATGGCTAAAACTGCCCTTATCGAATCGAGAATTTTAATGTCGAAGCTCATCATGGCAGCTAGAATGGATACGGGAGGCCTCAATCCTGGAATAACCACAGAATTAAGCGGACATCCTTCAGATTAGGCCTGCTTGATGAAACGTAGGCTATGGGTACACATAGCAAGAATCATAAGAAATAAACATGCATACGTCACGGTCTCTCCATCACCAACAATCCCCCGAGATGAGCTGATTGGCCCTTTCCTATCTGTGTTGTCTCCCCAGCATAGAGGGTAGGTCTGGATTAGGGTATTCGTTTTCGGATCAGATCTGGGGCATGCCTAATTCCGTGCTACCTGTACATGAGCAGTTTTGCTCGGCCGTACTTCAACTCGGGAGGCAAAGCGGAGCACCTTCCAATGAATTCCTCCGACCCTCCCGCCAATCTGACACTCCGTGTTACTATCACGTGGAGAAAGCTCCGCTGCTCGTTGCGTTTGGTGGCAGGGACGAGGGAGGAGACATCCTCCAGGAGCACTACGACCAAAGCGCCTTACCAGTGACTGAGACCCCCAACAAGATTGCGTGTCTGTACTTCAAGCGAGGGGGGCACACCGTCTACCTAACCGCCGAGCAAGAACCATAGCACTAAATCATGACACTGCCACAAGAGGAACCTCGCTAGGTGTCGTGCTGGATTTGGTGGCACCTGCTGTATGCTTATGTACCATACAAGTACCTCTCGATGATCTGAGAGTATATGGGCCTGATCCATGGTGGAGAGTCGCTAATGGGTGGAGGCTTGGGCCTTGTCTTTTCTACTTTCACCCAGGCTCGTCGTAGGTCTAATCGAAAAGCACAGAGCGGCCTTCGGATAGCCCGAGTAGTATCGGTCCTGTGGCACCCATGACACTACAACTTCTGGTACGTCAGAGTTATTTCAGCACGAATATGGATGGGGTGGGCTGTATGTAGCTTCAAATGTGACTTGAATCTAGGTATCGTGATGATCATTCGAGATCAAGGCATCTCTGGTAGTGATGTGATGGTACCATTATGTATCATCATCACCATGACCCAATACTTACTGTAGAGGCATAGTGAAACATGTACATCAAACCGATAGATAGCGTGTGCTTACCCACCTACATAATCATTAATCACTAATCTAGCTGCATAGGTTGAATCTGCCAGACTTGATATACGAACCGTGGAATGACATAATTATTCTTTTGATCGAATAGATACCTAAGTTCAGATTAGCCTGTCCTCCATGGAAGCATTTTCATGAAGGCCACCTTAGGAGTAAGTCTCATGCTTCTTTGATTGTCAATTGTGAAATGGAGTAAACATAGCTGCAAATACATTCCGTGGAATATGAACATCCGACAAGGCTTCCATGATGACAGTCCACCAATGCTTCATCGTACCAACGTACAGCCATTGAATTGGTGCTTGTGTTTCACCTCTTGATTATGAATATAAACCAATCTTGACGATAGGTATCCATGACCGTTTCGGAATTGATTGTAATCGTTGAAGCGTTCATGTATTCAGGGCCAATCATTTCCGCCACCTACCGGAAAATCAACCCAGCAGCCTCCAACTTTACTTGGGACCCCCACGCAACGTTTTCCAACACGCAATAGGAAGTTTAGCAGATAAATGGCACACATTGTACCGAGGTAATACATTTGTTTATGCTCGTTGAACTTGAGAGGGTTGTATCTTTAATAATCCGCCCAAAGGAAAATTCAAATGATGTGTTGGCCACCAATATCCAGTCTGGTACAAACAGCTAATCGACCTACGTTGTCCGCTGACGAATACACAGCGGGGACGAGTTGATGAGAGAGATTGTATTGTCACATCAATACCACATCAAAATGTCGACAGAGCAACACGAAATGCTTGGCTGATCAGGTAGGAAGTCCGGAATATCACCATGTCACATAGATCCTCCACCCATCGAAAGACGGAGAGGACGGGCCCCTTTAGAATTCTGTTCAGGCAGGGGAAAATGACTTACCTGCCTATGCATGGGGCTTATTTGTTTTCTTTTGCTCTCATTGACTCTCTAAAAAAAGAAACTGGAATCTTCAGCAGGGTCATGCAGCCAAGAGTCCATATAGCGCGACTAACCGTGAGCCAAGTCTGTTTTGGGTAGGCCGTGGCTGCCACGATCCTTGTTGCATCGGCGTGCATTAGCACACTGTCGCAGATTAAGAGTCGCAGTCTCGCAGAGCCTCCAAAACGTTGACGCCAACGGGACGTCGTTTTGGGTGCGCCCTGCCCTGCCCCAACTTGCGCACTTTATCTGACTAAATATACAGCTATATGTGAGAAGATTAATAATCGACCTGCATCACTTGATGCTCAAGTCTATCCAACCATTCTATGCAGCTGACATTCCGTACGCAGGGTCCCGAGAAGGCTACTGGAGAAAGGAAACTTGGTGACTTGACCCACCGTTACGCTAGTGACTACGGTCCGCTGTACGATTTTTCCCTCCCTCCATGTTACGCTGCTGTGCGGAATATTATATTTTAGGCCAGTCACAGCAAAGTTCATAGACATGTATCAGTACAAAAACATCGATGGATGTCCTTCGCTGATAATAATAGCACACGTAATCGTACGCCCTACGCAAGCGAGTCGTCAATCAAGAACTCACGTATGTAGCCGAAGCCAATAATCTTCAACATGCGAGCAGACGTCGCGGTTCCATAAAGACATTTTATGAGCAGGTCGCAGTTCCATTACTGTATTCTAGAAGGACTTGATGTCGAGTCCCATGCAGATAACCATAAACCCATACAAAGCGACACAATTAAATCCGATATTCGAAAATGGTCCCCTATAATAGCACGATAGCAGCTCTATTTTCCACTAAGCAATTAGAGCCACATAGTTACCACAGCTCATAGAAAAGACCCTTGGGCTAGGTAGGTATAGGCATAGCACTACGAGTAGATAATCGGGCCGTGGGGAGAGCAGGCCCGAGTAGCCAAGGAGTAATTACATCCTCAGCCGTAGTACCGAGACCGGCAATCTCATACAAGCGGTTGCCGATCTGACGTACCCATGCCTCTGGGTCCACGGACGAAGTGTCAC